>CM031242.1:251786327-251871327 GCA_018340775.1 Taxus wallichiana var. yunnanensis
TTGGTTCCGTTTCTCCTTGAATGGAAAATATTATTTGTTTAATTTATCTTGAAGAGTATGGCTGTTTGTAATAGGTCTCAAACACATTTTTTTGAATATTATAAAAATTAAGGGAATAGGTTTTGATCTAAATGTATTTTTGGATCTGGTTATTCACTTAGGAATCATGACCTTGTTTTGAATTACTAAGTTAGATATGGAAAATATTGTGTAAGGTTTGGGATAATTTGAAGGACTTGGAAATGTATTGTTTTTGGGTTTGATTATATTTGAGACCTTGAAATTACGTATGTTTTGGGTGTAGATGTGAGAAATTTGGAAAATGGGAAAAGTGTTAGATGGAACCCTTTCTTGGTATTGTTGTTATTGTTCTACCGTGAACACGTTGTGGGTATTTTGGTTTATTTCACATGATTGTAAATGGAAATAAAGGATTATTTTATAGCTCTTATTAGAGCACATATGTTATCTTTATTTAATTGCATACATTGTTGGATCTTGGTTATTATGATTATGGAAATGGTAGGAAATTGGAAATGACTTGGTTAAGTTAAAAGCTCTTCCTTGAGCACTTCGCTATTTTTGTCATTTAATTGATTGAAGGTATATTTTTGATATTGTTATTATAATTCTCTTACAAAATATAATTTTTTTAAACATAAAAAGTGAAATACGAGGAAACAGAGTTGAGCTACATTAATTAGGAAAATTAGTTTTACAAGTTTTTATTTTCATTCTATATGATAGATTATAGAAGGAAGGTATGGAATATTGATTGATCGAAACATGAAAAGAATGAAGGATTTATTAAACAAGAATTGTCTTCTTCTAAAGTTGTTGGATGTTTCAATTCTTGGGTTATTTGGAAATATAAAACAAACTTGGACTATCACTGTAAAATGTACAAGCATGATGTTTTGATTTTGTAGATGCCAAGTATGATTGTTTTGTGAATAGTTAGAAAACTTATGAATAGTTACATTTGTAAAGTGGTTGTTGGAATTGCAGTATATGAGTATTATATTGTTTAAATGTCCGAGTTTTATTAAGTTAGATAAAATAGGGACAATGGGTATAAATGTATATATGTAGTTGTGAAGATTCATTACTATAAGTGCATGGGATAGATATCTTATTATAAACTAGGAAGTTTATAATTATATCTTACTTGATTATAAATAAACTTAGCCATAACTTATTCAATTATTTCATTATGATTACAACATGGAATATGAGTTTGTGGACTCATGCTAGTTCTTATGAACTGACCCATATTTACTCTCTCTTATAATTTGCAGAAAGGTTGACATTCTTGAAGTGACTATTTGGATTTGATTATGATTGATTTATGTCTTATGTTATTTTGATATAAATCCGGAAAGGATTATTGTAATCAATTGTTAATGTGAATGAAATGTCATCGCATATTATAAGTGGGAATTACGGCCCAATGTATATTCTTGATGAATTTATATATCATTATTAATGAAGAATAAGGTTTATCCTTATTTAAATTAGAATATATGACTTAGCTGATTTATGACTTATCTTTTTGGATATGAAAATAAGGATATATTATTTATACAACTGATTATTAATAAAGTTGATTATTCTTAAGTTATATATTATTTGTTGATTTCATTGATTCAATTGAAATGATCAAGTGTACTAAATGACGACATTTAAACAATAAGGATATCAATGAAAATGAAATGAAGATGTTTAGAGATATTGTTGTACCTTATGATAATAAATGGACTAATCACGACAAACAATGTACTTAATGGAATAAATACTATTCTTAACGAGTGAATGTAATGAAACAACTCGATATGAGAAATGATTAGTAAACCTATACTTAACGATGTATACTACATTGTAAAATTATGATAAGAGGAACTAATGAAAGTTAGTAACTTGTTGAGTTACTATAACCCTCTTATGAGAATCTAATATCATGTATCAATACATTTTAAATGTGTCATAATGAAAGACTTAGTTACTTTATCTAATAAAGGTAACTTAAATAACATAGGAATCATAGGTGTTATGTATCTTTGTATTCTTAGTATCTTGCTCGTGCCAACTTAGGATGACTACAAGAAGGATAGTGAGGATGTAATGATGGAAATCATTACGTGGTCACTATATTTCCCATAGGGATCCTAAGATGGTATGGATATGATCCTTTCATTTAGTGTAATGAGTCATTATAGACTCTTCCTCTTTTAAACTAATTCACCTTCTTAAGTAATAATGAATCCAGATAACTATATTAAGACATGGTGAAATAATTTGTCGTATGGAAAATTATGTATTTCCACCAACTCGACAAGGCAAGCTAGCCCCTCCTCGTGTATTGGGAGGCTCCCATTATTGAATAAAACTATCCTAATCCTATCTAAATTTTGTGTGGTGGCCAAATAGGTTGGATATCACACATGCACACTTCACTAAACCCGTGGTGATGTGCTGTGTATGGGGGTACAAGGGAGGAAATTGCAACGATAAGGGATAAAGGAGAGAATTTAGGAGAGGGGAGGTTATTGTTGTGAGTAGGTAATTACAGAGTTCACACCCAATAACCAAGGTAGTTCAACATTTAATTAGAGGAAATCAACAATTAAACACCTAGTGAGACTAAAAAATCCAGACACACAATTCTTTAGATTCATTTATCAAGGACACCAATTTCCTTCTTGATCACCATACTTGTAAAGTTTCAAAAAGAGAGAGTAGAGGAATACATGAGAAAAGGAATGGAAAAATGTAGCTTTTATTCCTTGTGTTGGTGATATAAAGTTTAAAATCCAAACCAAAATTCACAATTGCTAACAAAATAGAAATTTATAAAATTTGGATCCTTTGAAATGGAGAATCCATTTTAATTTTTAAAATTGTGAATTGACCTTTCACCTACCCCCTAATGACTCTTCATGTTCCTATTCTTCTTGTGACCTTTCAATTGCCCATAGAAAGGAAAAATTGAGTATCTCTCTTATAATTTTGAGAGAATACTTTTATAAATTATAAATATTGTCACTTAAGAAAATATGACAAAATACCATGATTGTGTATAAAAAGAATTAGAAGAAAGGGAGAGAAGAGGGGAAGGGAAAGGAATGGAATGATTTGTTGAAGAAGCTCCTTCGATGTAGAACTTGCTGATCCGAGATATGGTGGTCATAATATTCTCCTCCTGCCGGATTTACAAACACCTCAAGTTGTTGAATGAGTGTTTAGAAACACTGTTATGAGACCTTCTTGAGACGAACATGAGCATCAAACATGATAATGCATTCTTGATCTCAAAATGAGAGTGAGGATCACTCTTTTTCTCCTTAAGCTTTCACAATTTTCGTTCACGATGCTCAAACCTCTTGATGCTTGCATCCTCTCTCCCACACATTGTCTTGTAAGATTGCAAAATTTTCCTTTACTGACCCGAGAGATGTGAGCTCCTGAAAGATGAGATCTATTACCTTGGATATATCAATAAAATTGATTGGATTACCTCAATCAGATCACTCATTTCAACTCAACCAAATCATTTCAAATCACTTAGCTCATCGACTCACCTAGCTCACTCAAACTCACTCACTCGGCTCATTGAGTTCACTCTAACCATCTCAATCAGAGATGATGGTGGATAATGAGCCATGATGAAATATTATCTTGTATCTCAGTTGAGATTTGAATATTTTTGAATCTCTTCCAACTACATAGTATTCTTAGATTTCACCTATTGCTCATTAAGATGTTCTTCCTTGCTCTAAACATAACCGAGTTTAAGATGATGCTTCAGGACCTTGTGAAGAGATCAATTTCATTGTTTGAGATATGAAACCATATTTAAAATCATTGAGGAATAAAAAATAAGTGAGATGAGTGAAAATGAGGAGAATTTCAAATTTTGCACAAAACTTGAGACTTTCTATTTTTAGCGAGGCTAGCAAGATCTGCTATTTTTAGCAATTTTGCCTTATTTTCATTCCTTGATACATTTTACCTATATGGAGGATAAATAATGGTGAGAAATCACCTTATTCAACCAATTAATATTTTTAGGCATGCCTGCCATGGACAAATGCTATTTTTAGGAAATACACTGCATGCATCGATTACAATGAAAAAGGTATTGAAATTCTATTTTTATTCCAAGATTCCCTGTTCTAATTTTTGGATGATTTATTCATCCGAACAAGTGGGAAAATGGATTTTTCATTAAATAGGGAAGAATACTAAGAAAAACTCAGTCCTCCATATCTTGAAAAATCACCAAATTCATCGTGTAAATAATATTTTAAATGAAACTAGATTTTTTGAAGACCCTTCCCTCCGATTTTTAGATGATTTCATTTGTTGGATCTTTGAGAATTTGAAATTTTATTTTATGAGGGAAGAATTATAATGAAAATACATTCTCCATATCCCTAAAAAATGGGCTTCATGGCATGAAAACTAGTTCATGTGAAAGTAGATTTTTCCAGGATCGTTTCCTCCAATTTTCATGTGATTCGACCCGTCATCTCTCTAAGAAGTGAAGAGGGGGATCATATTCCTTTCAATGATGTGTTATGGAATCTATTAATGGAATCTCTAAATATATAATCACAAGGATGTTTGGAAAGAGAAAAATACTTCCAAAACCTTGATGTAATCGACTTTCCGAATGAAGAATGATGAGGAAAGCTTCATTCCTTACAACCATGGATGCTCTAGAAGAATTTTAATGGCATGGTGGACGTCTTTAAAGGTAGTTTTATGGTTTTTAGATTTATTCAGGGAAGAAAGGGTTGGAGAAATGAAGAAATGGAGCAAAAATAAGTTGTTTTAAGTCTTTTTCTTCTAGACAACATTTTTTTCATATGACAATAGAAACAACTTGCAAACTTGAAAATCATGTTTTTTTATTGATTTCCATGGAGAAATTTTTTTCCCCCTTATCCCCTTGGAAATAGGGAAAAAATGGACAATAAAATGCACCCTCATGAGGTCTTAACAAGTGTCGCAGCGTGATTTGGTGAGGAGGAAGTGAGGAAAGGGCTAAAAAGAGGTAGTTTAGCACTCTAGGGGCTAGTTTGAGGTCATATGAAGATACAAGAGGAAAAAATGGGGTGGGGTGAATTTTCTTGTCCCTTATGTCCCAAAGGGATAAGGAAAATAGGGACAAATAAATGTGTCATGCACTTGGAGGTGAAAAATTGACTAAGTACCTAAACACACCTCACAAGAGAGAGACTTGTTGGTGAACTTTTCGGAGCTCCAGAAGTCATTTTTGATGAAAACATATATGATTTTGAATCCTAAGAGCCTTATAAATACAATGGGATGGGTTTCTAATTATAATTCTTCCTGAAACATCCTGAAATTTCTCCTTATTTCTCAAGATAACAAGGTGTGTCAAAAGAATGAGTCATGTCTTTGAGAAGCCATTATGTCTTGTGAAGGATTTGAAACTCCCATCATGTATAGGTCTCTTAAATATTTTAAATGATTAATTTTCCTGTTGAATCATCATGGAGGTCTTAGAATCTTATGTGGAAGATGAGGTGCTTGTTTTGACTACCTTCTCCTTACACCTTAGAAACCCGATGTTTCTCAGTTTGTCCCTAAACCTCCAAATATTTCCTAAATCAGTTAAAAAATGTTCCTAGATATTTAATACCACATCTAGATGAATTTTATCCTTTTTTTCATCCTAGAGGATGCAAACCAATCCTGAGAAGGTCAGAATTTCCCTTTCTAGGCTTGTTGAGAAACTAGCCGTTGAAAGCATCTTACTAAATGAAAATTATGACCTTGTCTCATCATTACAAACACATATACTTGCTTATTCATCATCTTGGAATTAACCTCAAGGTAAAAATGGACATGACACAACTGACCAGGAAGGGGTTTCAGGAAAACTTGGGAGAAAATTTTCAATTTGGGTCTAGTTGTCATGCTTGAGAATTTGATTTTTCATGTTGCACATTTGCATGAAAATAAGATAGACATGTGGTGATAGAACACAATTTTAATAGGCTAGTTTGTAGTATCTAAAATAAGCTTGCAAAGAAATGCTTGAAAAATTTGACCAAAGTAATGTAATTACTGACTATATTATCTGCTCACTTTGTTCCCCTAAATCAACAATGTTCGATACCGGATGGAAGTTGCATAAATATCTTCCAGGTAGGCACTAAGGATATGCACATGTTCTCATAAGCTTTAAATTTTTTAGCCAAGTATACATAGTATACACACTCATATAGAGTGACACAAGGGAGATTAGGGTTACCTAATAGACCCTTCCAACTGCACATGGTCATTGTATGTTATTAGATGGATTATGAACAATTTAATATTGCTGGATTATTTAACAACAAGCTAATTAATAATGTTAAACATTGAAAGTATTAATTTTACTTAAGGGGTATGTTTTTTAAAAATTCCCTTAATTTGGATGAATCATAACATGGGTGTTACAAAATCAACTTAGTAAGGAAAAGGATTTACAGACTTGTTTTTAGGAAGTTGAGGAGGATGCCTTTTTGTTAGGTATGTATCTTCAGAGGAGTAGATTCGTAGAAAATAAAAAAATAAAGTCCCCATGTTAAAGAGAAGAAGGCTAAAAAAGAGGATATCTTAGCTTAAAAACTCCAATTCTACCTTAATTGATAAAGGGAAAGGTAATAAGGAGAATATTGATGAAATAATTGAACCTCCTCTGATGGGAGTATCAAAGTGTTAGAATTGGAGTCAAAATGGAAATTCTCGCCTCTAAAATTTCTAAGATTTGACATATGTGTAATGTGTTAGAGGATGAATGTAATTATATGATAAGCATTCTGGATCTCATCCAATTTGAAGGGGATAGTAAAAGAGGGGGTGGAGTGGAGAAAGAAATGTTGGTTGAAAAATAAATAGATAAGGGGAAAAAAATTCAAGGGGATGTCATAGCCACCTCCATTGAGAAGAAGACCACCTTTGTAAGAAAAAGGAGAAATGGAAGTTTACTACCATCTAGAGAATCCAGATAAAACAAGACTGAGTTGGAAGTTTTGAGAAGCTTAACAAAAAGGCACCGCTTTAGAAAAGATAAACGAAAGCTTTAATTAGTGGACTGAAAAGAGAACTAAGGGGTTTCTCAAAAATGAAGAAAGTAAGAAGGATGTCAGTCTACTATTGTTGTAGTGGTGGACTATACTTGAGTTTGAGGAAAATTAGTTTCATGGTATGTGGATATTAGGCATTTGTGTGTGGGTTTACTTACTTCTATTATCATTTGGCTAATGTTGATCGGGATCATTTTGATATCAAAAGTTCCCTAAACATCCCTAAACTATGTAATCAGTAAAATATCATTGCAAGAGAGATTTCCATCAACTATGAGAACATGAAAAATGGACATCGGGAGCTCTAGTTATGTTCAGAAAAAAGTTCACCAATGAAAAAGTCAACTTTGGTCAATCACAATATTGGACCAATGACATTGTGACACATGGTGAAAAGGTAAAAGGGATTCGTTTGTTGGTTTTCGACCTCTAGTCTTCGATAGGCGTAAAAATTGGTGGTCATGACGACAAGAGGCTCAACTTTTTGTTACGGAGGGGAGCCCGACCGCCATGTGGACTATGGTATTATCACCGACATGGTGGGTCCACAAGCCACCATGTGGCTTGCCACCACTTAGCCATATTTCATTTTGAATATCATAGTCTTATATGGTCAAATTTTATATTATTCACCATATTACTATACAATTTCAATTTGTAATGTTTGGGTCGAATCTTGGTGAGACCACATTCCCACATATCTCGGTGGTCACAAAGCACACCACATGGCTCGGCCAAACAAATCACCAACCCCAATGACATGCTAAGACCACATGGTGATGGAGTGGTGGGGGCATGCAAGGTCATGCGTGGAAGCTTCCACGTGAGGAGAAGGAGGTGGGGCGGTTATGCCTCAAGTGGTCCCATGACCACCTAAACATGCACGCGAAAGGCTATTTAAAGCCTAAACTCTATCTCCTCCCCCAAATGTGGGATATACCCACTTAACTATGTCCGCTCCTAAGGGAATTAATCCCTTCCTAAGTGTAATCCGCTCTAAAATGGGATTTAACCCATCAACAATGCTACATGCTAGGCTATTATTAGCCTTAGATAATTGTTAATGCATTATTTTAAAGGCCCTATTTTAGTATAAATAGGGAACCCATTTCTTTGTATAGGACACACACAGACACAACTTAGAAGCTCATTCCTAGAGCTTGGAAAGGCGAAGATCGAGTAAGAGGAGAGTTAGATATTATGTCAACGACATAGTTGTGTGAAGTCCTAATTTATTTAGGCATTATTATTTTATTTATTATTGACCTATTATTTTTTAGGCAATAATAAATTAAAATTATTGTGACTAGGAGTTATTAATACTACCTAGTCGGCCCATAGCACCACACCAAATTATTGTGAAGCTTGAAATATCAACCAGAGTGCCATAGGGCGTTACGAAGCATCTGGAAGGACGATCGAGAACCGAGGATTCCAAATAGTGGAGCTGGTGCCATAGAGCTTTCCAATACACCAGAAAGGGGAATTCGGGTGTTATTTTTCACCCTTGTCATTCGAAGGTCTAGTTATTCTTCTAAGTAGGTTCTAAATAGTTTCCATTAGGTTTTCTTGTGAAAGTACTATTGTAACTTACAAGTTTTGATTAGTGGAATGGTTCAAAGAACCCAAGATGTAGGCAATTGCTGAACTCCATAATCAATCATTGTGTAATTGTATTTATTGTCTTGCATTAATTTTAAATTGATTACTTAAAAGGAGCAAATTGTCAGCAAATATTTAAAGCCTACAAGGGTCCGAGATCAGGTAGATAAAAACTTGATTATTTTCGGATCAAGTTTGGTATCAGAGCTGGTTTAGCTCCATTTTTGCTTCAGTAAATCTGATTAACAGAGTGATTGCTTCAAGATTGGTGCAATTGGTTTAGTTTGTGTGAACAGGGTACAAGTGCACTATGGGAAAGATGTCTAAATAGGCGAAGCTCGATGAGGTTGAAGCTTATAATCACCAAACCCAGAAGATAAATCTCTCCCACGATCGATATATTACTCCCTCGAAAGAGGATAATGCTCACTTGAAATCAGAACTACAAACCAAGGATGAGCTCTTGGCAAGGTTGCAGTGTGGTGATCAGAGAAAGGAAATACCTTCAACTTTAGATGCAATGAGACCATGACAGATGATGACTGCACTGTAAGTTATTCACCACAAGAATCTTCTTCTTCCTCCCATTTAGTTTTGGATTTAGGTAATGAAGTCTTTGGTTTGTTTGAAAATCATACTAGAGGCATTGGATCCAAGTTAAGATAAAATGGGATTTGATGGAAGAGGCCTTGGTAAAATGGCCAAGGCATTGCTAACCCAATACAGGTCGAGGATCATCCTCGTTTTATAGGTTTGGGTTTTTCTAGTGTGGGAATGGAAATTGGAGAATGCTCCAAGAACGCTGATGGGAGACAAGCTTCCAAAAGCAAAGTGAATACCCCACTAGTCCTGCAAGAAGATTATGAGCAGGAAAGTTTTACTTCATCATCACAGGAAGGATGTAGTAAGAGAAATCAAAGATGAGGTAAATAGATTCCACCTCTAGTTTCTTACCATAATCATAAGCACAATAAAAATTCTAATCCACTTTTCCAGCATTAAGAAGTATGGTTATGATTTTTAGAAGATGTGGAATTCCTTTCCATGTACTTTTGTGGATTACATAATCATTATGTGGCCAGATGTTGGAAGAGAAGGACATTGATGAAGAAGTTGATGCCGTTCATCAGGAATAAGGAAAATTAGAAAGACCAATCTCATCATGTAGAGTCGAGAAATGGCAGAAAGAGTTCCTCATCCCAGAAGAAGGAGATTAAGAGGAATTTTTGTGCTCATTACTAGAGGAATGGGCATTGGGTGGAAAATTGCTGGAAACTACATCCATCTCACCATCAGGGTAATGGCAAGACAAAGATGGAATGGAGGCCTATTGCAAAGGCAAAGGAAGTTTCTACTCCACCACCAGTTGACAATTCACCCAGACCAGGTAATACCTAAAAGTGAAAGTCCTTTAAAATGGGTAAGTCAACAATTTTTCAATTATATATTGCATAATTCAGATTGATGAATAGTATGCAATATTTTTTTGAGATCAGATTTTGTGAGAAAATGCTTGAGAGAAAGGTTTACAATACTCAATGGATTTTCTTACTTATTAAATTTGATTAAATGCTCCAAACATATCTCCTAATCAGCTTGTGAGTACCTATTACAACTTGAATACAGATTTGAATCATATAAAGCTTGGAGATTGATCTACCATTTGTGTAGACAATAGAGTTCACAAGAGTCAACTTAGAACTTCATTTTGTGTAGAGGCATTATGACCGGGAAGCAAAATGGTAGCTGAATCACCATTGGCATTGACATCGGGTCGAACTTTATTTTGTGGAGAAGCCATCATGGGAATCTAGTAGAATGGTACCTGATATAATTTGTCAACAAAATGAGCTCTCAAAATATTAGCTCAAAACATCATTTAGAGTCAAGGCATTGAACCACACATTTGAATGGTAGCTGATCATCGAATTAGCATTGTGAAGCAAAGGGTTGAGGTCTATAAGAGACATTGAGGTCTGCAAGAGACTTAGCACTGCACAATGGAGGTGTTGAGGTCTACAAGAGACTTAGCACTACACAACGGAGGCATTGAGGTCTGAAAAGGGACAAGTCATTTTCCATCACCGACATTAGATCAATCATAGCTCTAAGTAGCATGGAGTTCCTTCAAACTAGTTTGGATTCTATGGAATCAACTCGGAGATAAGAGATGTGTTATAGAGTAAAAAGAAGATCCTTGTTATCAGATATCTGGAAGCTTAACACCGTAGTAGGAGCGTTGAGGTTTCATTCAGAAACTTAGCACCATACAATAGAGGCATGGAGGTCTTCTTCAGATATCAGAGTGGCACAATAGAAGCATGGTGGGCCCATAACCCACAGGTCCAGGATAAGAGAAAATTTGTCAAAGTGAGAAGGTTTCAGGAGAAGAGACCAAAGGGTCTACTACAACAACACTTCTGAGGTGGCAAAAAGTTTCTAGATTCAGACAGGATGGAAAAATGTTCCAATATAAGATTTTGGGACAAAAATCCTTTCTCAGTGGGGAGGTGTGATCAAGGGATCATTTTTGATATCAAAAGTTCCCTAAACATACCTAAACTATGTAAGTGTAGAAGATCATTGCAAAATATTTCCATCGACTGTGAGAACGTGAAAAATGGACATCGAGAGCTCTAGTTATGTCTATTCAAAGTTCAATCAACGGGAAAATCAACTTTGGTCAACTAGTCAATATTGGACCAATGGCACTGCGACACATGGTGAAAAGGAAAAAGGGATTAATTTGTTGGTTGTTGACCTTCACTCTTTGACAGGCGTAAAAATTGGTGGTCGCGACAAGAGGCTCAACTTTTGTTATAGAGGGAAGGTATTATCACTGACATGGTGGTTCCACAAGCCACCACGTGGCTTGCCACCACTTAGCCATATTTCATTTTGAATATCATAGTCTTATATGGTCAAATTTTATATTATTCACCATATTACTATACAATTTCAATTTGCAATGTTTGGGTCGAATCTTGGTGAGACCACATTCCCACATATCTCGGTGGTCACAAAGCACACCACATGGCTCGGCCAAAAAAATGCCAACCCCAATGACATGTTAAGACCATATGGTGATGGAGTGGTGGGGGCATGCAAGGTCATGCATGGAAGCTTCCACGTGAGGAGAAGGAGGTGGGGTGGTTATGCCTCAAGTGGTCCCATGACCACCTAAACATGCGTGGGAAAGGCTATTTAAAGCCTAAACTCTATCTCCTCCCCCAAATGTGGGATATACCCACTTAACTATGTCTACTCCTAAGGGAATTAATCCCTTCCTAAGTGCAATCCTCTCTAAAATGGGATTTAACCCATCAACAATGCTACGGGCTAGGCTATTATTAGCCTTAGATAATTGTTAATACATTATTTTAAGGGCCCTATTTTAGTATAAATAGGGAACCCATTTCTTTGTAATGGACACACATGGACACAACTTGGAAGCTCATTCCTAGAGCTCGGAAAGGCAGAGATCGAGCTAAGAGGAGAGTTAGATATTATGTCAATGACATAGTTGTGTGAAGTCCTAATTTATTTAGGCATTATTATTTTAATTATTATTGACCTATTATTTTTAGGCAATAATAAATTAAAATTATTGTGACTAGGAGTTATTAATACTACCTAGTTGGCCCATAACGCCACACCAAATTATTGTGAAGCTTGGAATATCAACCGGAGTGCCATAGGGCATTACGAAGTGTCTGGAAGGCCGATCAAGAACCGAGGATTTTGAACAGTGGAGCTGGTGCCATAGAGCTTTCCGAATACGCTAAGAAAGGGGAAGTCGGGTGCTATTTTTCACCCTTGTCATCTGAAGGTCTGGTTATTCTTCTAAGTAGGTTCTAAATAGTTTCCATTAGGTTTTCTTGTGAAAGTACTATTGTAACTTACAAGTTTTGACTAGTGGAACGGTTTGAAAGAACCCAAGACATAGGCAATTATCGAACTCCATAATCAATCATTGTGAAATTATGATTATTGTCTTGCATTAATTTTAAATTTATTACTTAAAAGTAGCAAATTTTTGGCAAATATTTAAAGCCTATAAGGGTCTAAGATCAGGTAGATAAAAAACTTGATTATTTTTGGATCAAATGTTGGCTAATTTTTATTTAGACTTCACTATTTCCCTTTGGAAAAATGTTTTATGTTAGTTTTTTTAAAGATTTATTGTATATATTCTACTACTGTATTGGTTAAAAGATCCTTTAAAAACCATTTACCAACCATGTCAAATAAAAAATAAGGTTCTAACCCAATTTGGTTTATGCCATCTAGAAACACCATTGCTAGTTTTGTAGTAAAGAGTGTGGCATTCAAGAGAACCATAGAGGAGAATCGAAGAGGAAAAAACACTATATGTCCTAATTTTGCGACCATGACGGGTCATTTAGACCAAGGGTAGATGATAAAGAAGAATAATAGAGCTACCAATATCAATGATAGAGGTAAAAAGCTCCATAGTGATGACATACTAGTTCTGGGAAATCATCCCATTTAGGATGATCCGATAATAAAGGGTGTTGGAAAACATGTTAAGGATACATTCTATTTTAGGGGATAAAGATTTATGATTTAGGCTATATAGGACCCATGGGTGTCCATATAAAAGAGGTTTTGGCTTGATATTTAGAGAGAGTTGCATGAGAAGTGATGCACATGCCTCTAGTTTTAGTAGTAAAGAAAGGGAGATGGGAGATGAGTCTAGTAGATTAGAGACTTGATGAAAATGATGATGTCATACTCGGGGGTTAGTAATATGATGTGGTTGTCGAGGAATGACTTGGATATGGTAATGATAAAGTGATGTTTTTATGTCATTTGTTTATTAGATTAGCCATATATGCCAAGAGTAGGGTTATATAAGACTTGAGTTAGTATCGATGTTTGTTTGTTTATGTTAGTATTTTTAGGGATGACCAATGAGGAGTGGAAATTTATATAACATACCACCCACCATGAGATGAATTATTTGTTGTGTAGAGAGGTACATAAGTGATTTGAGTGTGCATATTGAATGAAATGAATGATTTAAACTTATATATGCTTCTTTATTGAAACCATTCATGTAAAATATTTAGTTATGGAAGTGTATAAATCCAACTAGGTTGTAGTATGGTCTAGTTATGCATCATATGGTTTCAAACCTAGAAATGGTGGAGGTCTATAAATTCACTTCCTTATTGTTGATTTATAAATGATTGTCACTTTTTGTTTCTAGGATCGTACACCTTTGCTTCCACCTATAATGACATAAAAAAATAGAAACCCTAAATACTTTCAAAAACTTCATCAAATGATTAGATAACAAAAGGAAGAATTCGTGTGAGGGTTAGGATAGATTGGCCCTAGCCAAATGCTACAAGACATCCTCCCAATAAGAATAAATCCTCATCTAGTTTTATTAGTGTTGGTTCAAGTAGTGTAAGCAATCTATACCAATCCCCTATCTTTCCTTTGATCTCTTAACTCAAAGAATAATGGCTATAACTTGAGATAAAATAGAAATTCACCCATCATGGTAGTAGTGTGATGTGATGTGCTTCAAATTATGAAACTATTTCCCTTTGTCCCTTGAGACCTTTGACAATACATGTAGGGACTTTCTCTAACTAAGACATGGTTCTAGGACCTTTGCATACTTAGAAATGGAGGAATCTAGACTCTTAAACCTAGTTTGAGTGCTTTAGAGTTGTGTGGCAGCTGCTCTAAAGGATGTGCAATTTCTTTAAGAAGATTTAACAGATAATTGAGTGCTTTAGTGTTGATATTTGATTTATGAGTGCTTGGGATTGCCAAGTGATCTATAAAGTGAATTTGACTTACTTATATAAGCTTATGTAGGTTAGATGTCACAATAAGTGCAACTTAGGAAGATGAAACAATGCACATAATATTTTGAAATTAATAAAATAGTTATTTGAAGAGGGGATGAGACCATACAAGTTAACCCAGATTATATTATGACATGGCCTTATTTTTTATGATTCCATACAAGGATTTAGTGAGGAAAGAGACAAAGTATTAGAATGATACCTAGGGATAAATTGTTTCTTTGTATAATAAAATTTCATGCATAAATGATAGAGTAGAGTATAAATATTAACAAGTCATAAGAGAGAAAAGGATATGTCAATCTAGCTTAGATTGTGAGCATTTGTCTTAGCATAGGAACAAATCTAAAATTGTAATTGACAATGGATAAGTTACCAAATTTGAGTTTCTACTGGGACATATGTGTCTCGGTTAAGACGTATGATGTTTACTATGATGCCATTGAAATATTACATAAGTGTATGTATAAAAACATGTATGATTCGATGTACATGGATTATGATGTTATGTTGTTGTATGTTTTACTTATTTATATACGATATTCTATGTTTTCATCCTTATTTTGCACAAATGTGAAAAATACATGACTTAAAAATCAAAGGAAAAAGCTAACAATAATTAGGGTCATCTAATATAATTTAGATGGTAAATTTAATAAAAAAATAATGTGTTAGTGAAAGTTAGGTAAAAAAACATATAATGTAAAAATACAAAAATATGCTATTCAATAAGTAAGAATAAGGATATTGAATAAAATATAAGAGAAAAAATAAGATGTGACCATGATGATAAAGAAAACACTCATTGAAATCTAATATAAATGATAATAGATGTGATAAAATAGGAAACAAGGAAATGAATAGAACCAAACCAAAGCTTGAGCTAAATTGTCTCGTGAGGAAAATCATAACAATCAAATTTTATAACTATGATGATGTAGATGGTATGTATGTTAAGAAAATATCTACGAGGAAGGCTTGATTGATTCCTAAGGTATCACAATGCTAAAATCACAAATCTTTAGAGGAATCTAGTTTTAAGTATTAGATTGTGGAACCTGTTTTCATGTTAGATGTGTTGTAAATTATACACTAAAATTATTGTACACTCTTCATGTATTCTCACCGAGGTTTCGGGGTGAAAGACCCCGAGATATTTTTGTGGTAACCAAAAATGTGGTATTTTCATGTATTAATTATATGGGTGGTATTTAACCCATAAGTTTATGGATTGGTTTCTTGGCCCATGGTATTGATACCCATGGTATTGTAAAACTACTTAAAAAGTACCTATTGATGTGCTTATAAATAGCTAGACATACAATAGGGAAATATATGGGTGTGTGAATTCAAGTGTGAATTTGAGAGAGTTTGTTGAGCATAGATCCAAACAATATCTATGAATTATAATTGTGAGAAGATTGATATGAGAGTGGATTATACTCTTGTTAGATCATAATTAAACCTGGGAAAGTGTTTCTTGCAGGGAAAATTTTAGTGGCGAATATTCGTAATATGGCGAATATTCCATTTTTGAAAATTTTGAAAAGGCAAATTTTTTGGCACGGGCAGTGACTTGTTCGCCTAAAAATTACACTTTAATTTTTTTTAGGGGTCGGCTTCGCCTACCCTTGAAAAAAATCCCCTCTATAAACCTAGATTATTTTCTAGGTAGAACACTTCTACTTCACATTTTTCAACAATATGATATATCCCGTATTATAGATGCGCGACAAGGGGGTAAGTTATTGACGCGCAACAAGGAGGGTTTGCAGACAAGGAGATACTGTAGATATTGACGCATAGTAGATGCATGACAAAGATTTTGTTGACGAGTGACATGGAGTTTTTTTCGATGAGCAAGAAGAGGGCAGAGGTTGCAGACACGCGACAGGATATTTGCTGTCACGCATCAAAAAAATGCAGTGACGCGCGTCAACAGGCCTTAGTGACGCCAGATCAATGCGCACCTTAGTGACGCGCGTCACTAAGGTCCGCTGGACGTGTGTCACTAAGGCCTATTGATGCGCGTCACTAAGGCCTATTGACGTGCGTCACTAAGGCCTGTTGACGCCTTAGTGACGTGCGTCAACAGGCCTTAGTGATGCGCGTCAACAGGCCTTAGTGACACGCGTCACTAAGGCCTATTGACGCACGTCACTAAGGCCTGTTGACGTGCGTCACTAAGGCCTGTTGATGCCTTAGTGACGCGCGTCAACAGGCCTTAGTGACGCGCGTCAACAGACCTTAGTGACGCGCGTCACTAGGGTCTGTTGACGCGCGTCACTAAGGCCTGTTGACGCGCGTCACTAAGGCCTGTTGACGCGCGTCACTGCATTTTTTTGACGTGCGACAAGGAGGTACAATAGATATTGACGCATAGCAGACACACGACAAAGAGTTTGTTGATGCGCGACACGGAGATTTTTTGATGAGAAAGCAGAGGTCGGAGGTTGCAGACGTGTGACAGGATATTTTGCTGTCACGCGTCAAAAAAATGTAGTGACATGCGTCAAAATACCTTAGTGACGCACGTCAATAGACCTTAGTGATGCACGTCAACAGACCTATTGACGCGCGTCACTGAGGGTGCTGTTGGTAAGGTATTTTGACGCGCGTCACTGCATTTTTTTGACGCGCAACAAAAAAATCTCCCGTCGCGCGTCTACAGCCTTCTGTCGTAGTGCTTGATAATCAGGCGAAATTTTTTCATACAACCCCTAAAAAATTCACCTTCCCGTGAAACCGGTTCTGGGGATATTCACCAGGTATTCTCCACCTCTGATTTCCAGGAGGTCTCTTAAAATGAACCCTGGTTTCTTGGTGGATGTAGCTCACATTGGGTGAACCACACTACTCCTATCTTCTTGTTGTGTAGTATTTTTCTATATTTTCTATTCATATTTCTTATTGCTATGAATATGTGGGATTGATCCGCATATATTTTGCTTTATCCGCATTGAATCCTAAGAAGGGTTATTAGCTTAAGTGGGAGGTATAGAAGATGATGGTAGATCAAAGGTTGAAAATTTCAATGGGAAGAACTTTGGTCTATGGAAGATGCAGATGGAATATTATCTCTATCAGAAGGATCTCCATGTTCCGATGGCAAGAAAAGTAAAGAAACCAATGGGTATATCAGATGAGGATTAGGAACTACTTGATAGGAAAGAACTCGGGGCCATCTGGTTATGCTTTGCATTTTTGGGCATGTTAAATATATCACAGGAGAATACCATAGAAGGTATGACGAACACGTTAAGGAAGTTATATGAGAAACCCTTTGCTTCTAATAAAATATTTTTGATGAAAAAATTATTTAATATGAAGATGTCTAAAAATGGTTTAGTTATTGATCATTTGAATGAATTTAATATGATTGTGAGTATGTTGAACTCTGTAAAAATTGAATTTTATGATGAATTCAAGGCCCTACTTATTATGTGCACCTTACTAGAGAGTTGTAACAACCTGGTGATGGAAGTGAGAAACCCAGTATCTAAAAATGCCAAGTTGAAGTTTGAGTATGTTATAGGAGTGATCCTTAGTGAGGAAATGTGATGGAAAAGATCTGGGGAAATTTATACTTCAGAGAATGCTTTGAAATGTTTTGGCAAAGGAGTGTAGAGGGAGGAAAAAGACTAGAGGGAAAGGAAACTATGGAAAATCAAGTGATCATGGAAGGTCAAAATCAAAGAGAAAGATGGTATGTTGGCACTATGGAAAGGTTGGGCATGCAAATAAGGATTGTTGGAATCTTTAGGAAAAGAAGAACAAACAGGAAGACACAAAAGAGGTGACTGTGGTAGTAAGTAATGTTTGTTCTAGGATGCATTAATTCTCTCCTTGGATAATATTATTGAGTCTTGGGTTTTAGATTTAGGGATTCTTTCCATGATACACCACATAGGAATTATTTTACTAATTATGTTTAAGAGGATTTTGGACATGTTTATCTTGGTGATGATGAGTCTTGCAACATAGTAGGAAAAGGATGTGTTTAGGTTAAGATGCAGAATGGGAACACTTGGCTATTGAAGGATGTCATACATGTGCCCAAGTTGAGATGGAATTTGGTATCCGCAGGGTAACTAGGTAGTTAAGGATGTATGGTGTCTTTTACAATAGACTCACGGAAGGTGACCAATGGTGCTCTTGTGGTAGCAAGAGGTAAGAAGGTTGGTACCTTGTATTTAACTAGTAGTACTGATTATTATAACTTAGTTGTTATAAAAGCAGATGTAACTTTGTGGTATTGTATGATCAGTCATGTGATCCAAAAGGGCATGAAAATTTTGAAGGATAGATTAATTGTATTGAAAGAGATTGATTTATATTTTTGTGAAGATTGTGTGTATGAAAAACAAAAAAGGGTAAAGTTTCTCAATGTTGGACCTACAAGAAAGGAGAATAAGTTGGAGCTGGTTCATTCAGATGTATGGGGGCCATATTAGGTATCTTCTATTGGTGGTTCATCTTATTATGTCACTTTTATTGATGATGCAACTAGGAAATTTTGGGTGTATGAAATTAGGAGAAAATATGATGTGTTTGATACATTTAAAATATGGAAAGCCTTGGTTGAGAATGAAACAGGTCTCAAGTTAAAATGTCTTAGGTCAGATAATGGAGGAGAATATTGTAGCAATGCATTTATTGATTATTGTTCTAGGAATGGAATCCACAGACATAGGAAATTTCTTGGAAATCCATAATAGAATGGAGTGTTAGAAAGAATGAACATGACTATCATGGAGTGTGCTAGGAGCATGAGGTTGCATGCAGGAATGCCCCTTCAATTTTGGGTGGAATTAGTGAGAAAAAAACTATATATATAATCAATAAAGGACCTTCAAATGCCTTGGGTGGAGGCATACCTAAGGAATCTTGGTCTAGTAAGAAGGTTGATTATTCCTTTCTTAGATTATTTAGCTATGAAGCCTTTGTTCATATTGATAAAGATGATAGGACCAAGTTAGATGCTAAATTTGAAAAATGCACCTTTATTGGTTATGGTGTGGATGAATTTAGTTTCTAGATTTGGAGCCTTAAGGATAAGATTTTTTTTTCTAGGGATGTTGTCTTCAATGAAAAATTCTTGTATAAAAATAGTTGCAGGATCAGAGATAGGATTCAAGAAAAGAGTACACAATGTTGGAAGATGTTATAGAGAAACCAGCTTTTGGTACAACTTGTTTAGGTACCTACTCCACAAGTACTCCAAAATCCTATGGTGAGGAGGTCTTCTAGGGTAAGAAGGGAACCTGAAAGTTTTAATCCATATCTTACTTATATATTACTCACTGAAAATGGAGATCTAAAGTGCTTTGATGAAGCAATGCAAGTATATGTCGGAAGAAGTTGGAACAAGTCATGACGAGGGACATCATTCTATCATAGAAAATTAGACATGGAATTTGGTAGACCTACCCGAAAATAAGAGAGAATTGCAAAACAAGTGGGTGTATAGAGTCAAAGAGGAGGATGGAGGTACAAAAAGATACAAGTCTTGGTTGGTGGTCAAGGGGTTTACACAAAAGAAGGGTATTGATTTTGATGATATTTGTTATCTAGTAGTGAAGATGAATTCTATTAGAACTATTCTTGGGATAGCGTCGGTGGAAGAATTATACTTAGAACAACTAGATGTGAAGACTATTTCCTTCATGGTGATTTAGAAGAAGACTTATAGATGGAGCAACCAAAGGGATATGAGGTCACAGGGAAGGATAACATGGTGTGCAAACTGAAGAAAATATTTTATATCTTGAAAAAGCTCCACAAAAGTGGTACAAAGGATTGGACAATTTTATGATGGAGCAGGGATACTCTAGGTGTCATTTATATCATTGTGTATATATCAATAAGTTTGATGTTGGAAGTTACATTATCCTGTGTTTTAATGTGGATGAAATATTGATAACAGATAAAAGGTACTCAAGGAATAAATTAGTGATTCCTTTTCTATGAAGGATATGGGGAAATAAAACAAATCCTTGGTATGTGTTGTCACACGGATCATGCACTCGTTGAACTATTGAAAGATCCCATGCAACATGGAAGCATCCCCAAGGTGTGGGAACTTGTTTCCTTAGGATGCACCTCCGGAGATGGAAGAATTCCTTTGGAACTTGGGGCACTCAATCTGGAATCAATGTGCAAGACTAAAACACTTTAGAAAAATCCTACTCTACTCACTTTATGAGGTTCAGGGGTAGAAATATCAAAATAAATAAACATGTGGTGATGCACCAAGAGTAAGACTAGATAATTAGATGATCCTTAAACTAGAAAAGAGGTAACTCAGAGAGAATAAAGCAACTATTACAATCTGATTCATTGAATACTATTTAGACAGGGAAAATAACAAACCACAGTCAAAACAATATGCTTTTCCTTATAAGACCCCAAGTATACATAACAGGTAGATCAAATCCTTTTGAAAACACAATAAAAACTATGAGAGTAAGGAATATGCACATGTCAAGTATCTATTTCACTTATGACAACTAATGATAGTATGACTTTAATAACAAAAGGAAAATAATCTCTCCACAACTGATATCTAAAAACAATTATATCACTTCACATAGAATGAAATAAGATATTTCTAAAATAAAGGCAAGTTAACCACTTATATTAAGGAATTATGCATCCAAAAAGCATAGATAGATTAACCTTTAACACAATAACTCAGATTCTTCACAGAAAAATATCACTCTAAATGCAATTGAAAGGTTTTAAATATTCAAAAGCACTCTTCCAAGCTTGAAGAGCAACTTTTCCAATGATCCCTCTATCTCTCTCAAAGACTTCATGCACTTAACTATTTATAAGTTCCTTAGGCTGAGCCATTACAGCTGGGCCTTTAACTAATAAATACTAAAAATAGAAATGTCATTAAGTTCTAGGGAACATGCTCCCATAAAAATAGCAAATTTTTTTGCAAGGGTTTGACTCAGTCAACCCTACAACTCAGACCGATCCAAAGCTTAGATCCATCCTTCCATGGCCGCTTAGCTTTGGCTTGGCCCCACAACATCTTCTCCTTCTTTAGGTTTCTCTTGTTCCTTCTCCCACGCATCCATTTAATGCTTGTATTCGATGAAATGCTTGATAATTCCCTGAATTTATCCATCCTCTGGCCCACATGCGTAGTGGTTTACTACATCCATTGTCTCGATTTCCTTTGTGACCTTGGCTGGAATTCTTCTAAGCTTGCTCACCACTTTCTTCAGTCACCCTGTGAAATTTTGACATGCTACTAGCCTGTCAATGGAGTCACTGCTGAAGGTTTGAGTAACCTCATCATCTCACTTCACCAAATATTTGAAATTTTTCTTGATTTGATCCTCCGGAAGAGCATCAATGTTTTTGTTGAAGAACTTGCAATTAACAATATCAAACTCTTCTGATATGTCATTTAGAGCATCCATGATTTCTACTTGTTTGTCATCCAACTTCTTAATTAAATCCTAGCAACACTTGAGACCAAAATTCCATAGCCTTTTGATATTCAAACAAATTTGAAACATCGTCAATTACATCCTCCTGAAGGAGAAGATTTGAATATTCTTCTCTAATTTCACTCCATGTAGTCAAATTCAAGCTCAAATTATTATTGTCCTCGAGAAGGCTTCATCCATTTTATAAATAACAGCTCTTCCAATCTACAAATCATTATATATTTCAACAACCTCTTTAATTAAAGGATTGGCTTCTTGAAGTATACGTTCCATCCATCCATTTACCGATCTTCCCTTTTGACCTATCTTCTCAATCTCATGATAGGAAATATCATCTAGAGTGGAAGAAACTGTCGAGCAGTGGTAGTTGAAATCTTGGTAGATGGAGTTGGTTGTGTTACCTTTCTTAATAATGCAGTGAGCTGCTCAACTTTTGCTTTGAGATCATCCTTGGAAACCTTGTCTTTGTCATATTTTTCTAACAGATTCCCAAGAGTATTCTGTACATCCTATTTGGCTCCTTCGTGTGTTTCCTTTCCCAATGAAAATCTAGAAATTCGATAGTCAACTGCTGTAATGGTTTCCTTGGGTTTTCCCTCAACGGGAGTAACAAATTCTAGAACCCTTTCTCTAGATTGAATCACCTGAAAATATGGAGATAATATTTTTCCTCTTGTCCTATCTCTTTAGTGTGGGTTCCAACATACTCAGATCTATAACATCCATCGAGGTAATTTATTTTTTTGTTTCGGAGTCTTGGAAAACAACCATTCTGGTATAGTGGATGTTGATGGAAATGGAACAACTGATTTGGTACCTGAAGCACTCAACAATACAAGATAACCTGTAACATTACTTGGCACTTGAATGGAGGTGGTAATGATGGATGGGGTGGAAGTGAGAATAGCCCCAAGGGTGGATATAATGGGATTAGAAGATGAGATGGGAGGAAATGATAGTGTCAGAGGAAGTGAAGTAGATATGGGTGACCCAATCATCTCCCCTACTGAGAGAACTGGAAGAGATGAGAACACTTGGGCCATAGAAGGAGATGGGAAAGAAGAAATGATGGTGGAAGTGAAAGGAAGTGACAATGGAAAAGGAAGAGGAGATGATAGATTTCATGAGATACTTGGAGAATCAGGAATGACAACCGTTTTATGGCACTGGTATTGCTAGAGACACAACCTTGGAAGGAGGAGTATTGAGAGAGAGGAGCTACCAACAACAAATGAAATCTTCTTAGGGAATTCTTAGGGAATTTTTGGGCCCTTTGGATTGACCTCTTTCCTTTTGTAGGTGTTGGAAGACTCATGGTTGATTGGGATCCTATATTTGTAGGTTGATCTAACCCTTTGGGTGAAATTCCCAAGGTGGCCAACCAATTATAAGTTCTTTATAAAATGGGCCCCGCCCTCTCCTTGGTATTATAACATTATTCTACATACCAATCAATCCATGGCAATGGTTGATTGGCAACATTATTATTCTTGTATGTTGCATCCAAAACTTCCTCTTCATCTTCCATTTCCTTTGGAATCTCTGCGATACCAAATTTCGAATCTCATCCAGAGTTATCCTCTCATAATCTCTTTGTCGGATGATGAATTCATCCAAAAATGAATCCAAATATCTTCCAATTGGGACACATGGGAATTGGACAGACTTGTTTCATTAAATTTTCCTAGTAATCAAAATTGGTCCAAGGATGGAAAGTCCAGCAAGGTTACTTCTGACATCCGCATCTATGTTCTTTTCCCTATGAATATTCACACAAGTGTATCTACCAATTGAAATGGGAAATTGAACTCCCGACTTGTGCCATTTATTCTGAATCTTATGATAGTCCAACAATTTCCAAACCAACTCTAGCAAAACCCACTTGTCGGTGGGGCATCTTGGCAGCTTACTAGGAGCACCTACAAAACCAGGAATCCAAATGTATGTAAATGTAGGAAACTATAGGTAGATATCTCCCCACTCGCATACTTCTTTGAAGGCTTCATCGAAATCCTTTGATTGTATAACTCTTTATCAAAATGATAGAGAATGACAACAAAGAAGGCATCATTAATTCTATAGAAGTGCCTGCTTCCCTCATCCAGTGTAAGCTGAGGATAAAAATCATATATTTGTGAAGCACTTCGAATACCCTTAGTGTTCAACCTAGTGAAATATCCCATAGCGGTTACAACATAGACCAAAAAGGATTTCATGTAGAAATTCTTCAACGCCAAAACCTTTCTTAATTGAAAGTAGATGGAGCTGCTGACATGCTCTCCGTATCTGATAAATTCCTTCTTCTTCTTGGTGGTGGCAATATACATGAAAATCCATTCCTAAAATTCCTTTGCAGAGGAAAGGCCTAAAACTATACTTAGTAACACAATAATGTCATTGAATTCTTGAATAAAGTCTGACCAATACATGGTATTGGATAGTTTGGTAACACTTTTGGCCATATAACTCTTCAACATGAATTTAATGCAAAACTCAGCTTCTTTGTCCCAATGCTCCGCTACCAATTCTGGTGAAAATTTTGCATAGTCTTCAACATCTGGGAGTTTGAATAAATCCTCAAAGAAATCTGGGTCCAAACGGATTACCACCTTGCCATTAACATCCTTAATTGACTTGAATTCTTCATCAAAGTTTTGGACTTCGAAACTCCAAGTTAGAAAATTTCAAAACACCAAAGGAGATCTCTGAATTCCAAAATTTGAAATTCCAAAATTTCAGAATTTCAGGTTTTCAGAGTTCAAAATCCAAAATCAAAATTTCAATTCTTTGCCATTTAATCTTCAAACGGGAAAATCCTTGAAATCTGAAGTTCAAAATTTTAGATTTTCAGAAATTCTCAAATTTTTATGAAACACTTCCACAAGAAATATTGATTGAATTTAACATCAGATTTTCAAGTTAGATTTAAAGTTAATAGTATGAGAATATCTTTATCTTAGAAAGAGTACATTAATAAGGTCTTGGAGAAATTTACTATCCAAGTTACTAAACTGGTTGGGAATCCTTTGGCAGGCCATTTGAAGCTATCAAAGGAGCAATGTCCCAAGATAGAAGAGGAGAGAATCGAGATGTCCATGGTACCTTACTCATTAGAATTTTTAGGTTAATTTATGCCATGTTGTATACTAGGCTAGATATTTCTCATGCAGTGGGAACAATGAGTAGGTTCATGAGTGATCTAAACAAAGAGCACCGGAAATTAGTGAAGTGGATCCTTCGGTATTTTAGAGTGACCATGGGGAAAATTTTGTGCTATGGCGGATTTGATACCACTTTGCATGGTTATATATATATTCATACATGGCTAGAGATTTAGATATTAGGAGGATCATGATAGGTTATGTGTTTACTATAGGTGACATAACAATGAGATGGATTTCATGCCTATAGAAGAGTTTGTATTTGTCAACCACAAAGGATGAGTATGTTTCTAGCATAAAGGTGAGAAAAGAGATGATTTGGCTACAAAAATTGCTGAATGAGTTGGGGAATAAGGAGGAAGGAAGCTACACAATGATAGTCAAAGTTTTATACACCTAGAAAAGAACTCTACTTTTCACTCTATGAGAAAGCATATACAATTAAGGTACCATTGATTCAGAAAAAATAGATGAAGAGAAGTTGAAGATGGTAAAGATTTATACTAGTCATAATCTTACAGAGATGATGACCAAGGTGGTCACAAGGGAGAAACTAAAGCTATGTTCAACTTTGGTTGGCCTATATGGATGAAGTGAAGTGTTGAGAATATTTCTCAAATAAAATTAGTTTCCAAGTGGGATATTGTTAGGTTGTGGAGTCTGTTTTCATGTTAGATGTGTTGTAAATTTTACACTAAAATTATTATACACTCTTTATGTATTCTCGTTGGGGTTCAGGGGTGGAAACCCCCTAAATTTTTTTGAGCAACAAAAATGTGGTCTTTTCATGTATTAATTATATGGGTGGTATTTAACCCATAGGTTTATGGGTTAGTTTCTTGGCCCATGGTATTGGTACCCATGGTATTATAAAACTGCTTAGATAGTTACCTATTGATGTGCTTATAAAGAACCCGACATACAATAGGGAAATACATGGGTATGTGTAATGAAATTACTTAGATAAATATGAATATCAACAACACAAAAACATAAAATAACACCAATTGGTAGATAAATGATCACAATATGCAATTATAATAGCTTATCCACTTCGAGGGGCATCCTCAAAACAATGTAATAAGACTCAAATGATCAATCCGATGATAAAATACTACCTACTAACTTTTATATATGTTATTCCTATGTTATGGCAATCACCAAGGCTGAGCCACTAATGATAATATAAAATATATAAAAGAGATACATCATGATAATAATTTATGATAATGATTTTAATAAAAATATAAGATGTGTTAAACCCTAATATTATAGAGCCACATATGATAAATAAATGATAAAGCACATATATGACATAAGAAATAAGCTAGATAAAAATAAAACCCTAGGTGCAAGAGAGAGGATAAAAACTTAGTTGATTTTCACTCAATCCCAAATTATGCTAGAATGGAAAATTGCTAAACAAGAGGAAGAGACTATCACAATCAAAAACAGAAAATCCTTGAATTTACGGATGAGTGGGGACTAGGGTTCTGGGACAAGACTAGGATGCCTAGGTTCTAGAGACCACTAGTAGGCACCTCGTGACTAGAGAAATGCTCTGAATATAGTTTTTATTATGTCACAAGGTGGTTGCTAACCTTCACTTGGTCACTTGTATGTCATTGGATGATCAAAAAATACACACCGTAACCTACAAAATAAATGATATCCTACAAAACCCCAAAACACGTAAAATCCTATAAAGAAAAATATGTGAATGGGGAGTTGGAATGACCACAGTAGTATCGCGATTGAGTGAACTTATGACCGAGTGTTGCACTACATCTTAGATTCCATGTAGTTATTGTGCGTGTGTGTATAAATCATGCCCTATGAAGCTCTTGAGAAAGATGCACTTGATAATGAGTGATAGCTATATGTAGTAATGTAGATAGACATGTGGATGTAAAAATGAACTTCCCCTCCTATGTGTGTATGCAAAAATGTAGTCCCTTATCCCTTGAATGAAAGCTAGATGGATGCCTTTGATGCTCTTAGAATGCCTTTGGATGTAACCTTAGGTGATGATAATAGATGCTTAGAGATTGGTCCTTTATTTTGGTCATATATATTTGTATATATACGATTCCCTTATTTGAATTTCATAATTGACAAATAAAAGCCAGACCCATAAGAAAACAAGATTCCCAAAAGATAAAAGAGGCCAAAAAGAGGTGAGTAAGATAAAAAGAGGTCTGAGGCACCCGTAAAGACGAGGGCATCCGGGAACTAGCACACTTTGGTTGGGTGCTAGTGTCTAGAGCCAATAAAGATAAAGAAATAAAGATCATACTAGGATGTGGGGTGTGCAGGACTAGAGAGAAAGCATGAAAGAAAATAAATAGGTTAAAGACAATAGTCAATTACTATTTTTCTCACTTAGGAACCATATGAGTAATAGTATGTGATTAGGACCTAGAAATGTACCAAAGTGCATGATTTTTTGTTTACATTTGCCCCCAATTTATGTTTTTGAGTGAATAATTGATAACATAAATTAGATAAAAGATGCATACTTGATAACCATGTAGATTGATGGTGAAAGTATGCCAAGGAGATAAGAAAAATCATAGAGTGATAATAAAGTGAAGCGTGGAAGATAATGAAGAGGAAGTGACCCTAGGGATGAAGTGTATGTGTTATGCCATGTTATACCTGTTGTCGTTGTTATGCTTATGACTGATACTTCTCATAAGGATGGACCTATAAAAGAAAAGTAAAATAGTAGTCAAAGTCACGTATTATGAAAAATCCTGTAAAAGTATGTAAAAGTATGTAAAAGCATGTAAATGTGTGAAAATTAGTACAAGGAAAGTGCACACCTGATCCGTGACGAGTGAAAAAGGGATAGAAAGTGTCAATAACTTCTATAGAAGAGATTTTTTTTGGGTGATATCATGCCGAGAATGATTTTTTTGGGTTATCTCACACCATAGTAGAAGAGTGTTGGGGAGAGAGGTCTTGTTTTACTCTCCATCTATGACTGCTTCCCAAATTTATATACCACTATAGATGGTGTGACCCAACTTTGTTCTGTTCTTGTTCTAGTTAGATCTAAGGAAATAGAAAAAAGAGATAGAACGCATTCTGATTACTAGAGGAGTTTTCCTGTACTATGCAAAATGCTATGTGAACTACTAAAAACTGTGATGATATGAGAAAGTGATCAGAATTGCCCCACGGTTATAGGTTCCCAGGAAAGATCAGGAGTAACCAGGTGCTAATGTTTGTATATGGGAGTTGGTGTTTATGCTGAACTAAGGACCCAAGTTAGAATATGGGCCATTTCTGTAACTATAGACTACTATGTTCCTGTACTGTGCAAGTATGAATTGTAACTTTGTATTGATGTATGGGGTGTTTGATTCACCTAATCTATGTCACCCTTGTTTTGGGTGCATGGGATGTCACTAGGAGTATGCAGCCTAAAGGAGAGGACCAGATGATGATTTGAAATTTTATCCTGCGCAGTGGAAGGAATGTGTATGGTAGAAACCAAGGCACAAACAAACAAGGTGGCTAGAAACATGTGTTAGTAGAAAAGTAACAAACAAATCATGTAGAAGAAAACAATGTAACAAACAAGAATACAAAAAAGTAGACTCAGAAAAGTGGGTTTAAAACATGAGACATTTCTCATAACGTCCCAAGATAATTAGGTTCAAGTGACCAAAAGAATACAAGAAATGAACATACAAGACATAGGGAAAATCCCAAACAATGACATAAATTAACAAACAATGGAAAACAAAAAAGAAAAGTATCAGACAACCATGGTAGAAAATAGTTCCTATAAATAAAATTCTGCACATGAAGCACACGTTAGCATGTTAAAAGATAAAAAATATGTCAATACATGTATATATCGATAGAGTAGTGTTCTAGTAAGAATATGAAGTAGTATAAAATGAAACAATATCACCTGTAGTGTGTAAGAAAGTAGATGCCCCCATGAGCCTCGGTGGGAATGGTAAGAGGTACAGTGCCAAACATCCATGATGCATGTAAAGATCTATGTAAAGTATGCATTCACAACTAGAGAGAAAGTGCACGCACATGTGTATATAGAAAATATAATGACATAAATAGTATTTGTCTAGCATGTGAAACAAAGTGTACATGTAAGCATAAGCAAACAAGAGTATGCGTAACTAAGATATGTAGTATTCTATGAATGAATGAGATAGAATGATATATGTAATGTGAATGTGATAAGAGTAGTATGCCCCCTAAGTGGATGTGTACAAATGTCTATGAGATGAGGTTAATTTATAAAAGACCCATCAAAAATCAAGAACAAACCATAGAACAAGAGTGTGTCATCGAGAAATGGTTTGAACACATGCGTTAGAAACATAAATCAATAGAGCATAGAGCATAGAGTGTAGAAGAGGTGAGGTTCAATTCAGATTTAGACCCTCAATAGTTGAGTATGAACTATGGAACTAGAGTGCATCATAGAGTAGTGGGATGCATGAGAATAAAGTGCTTTGGAAAGATGTATCATAAAACAAAAAGTGTGAAATGTGTAGTGTGTGAGGTTCATGTATGTATGTATGTAGTAAGCCCTCAACAAATCAAGTGTAAACCTTAGCACAAGAGTGTGTCATAGGGTAATGATGATATAATGTGTGTATCAAAGGGTTTGAAAGTGCTAAGAAAGATGAATCATGAAGCGCAAAGTGTTAAGTGTGATAATAGATGTTAGAGGAAATTGATAGTGCAAGAAGGGGGAGAGAAAGTGCAATGCCCCCAAAGTCCGTAAGAGATGGATATCTATGGTGATGTTTGAAATGTGTTAAACCCTAACATTAAAGAGTCATGTATGATAAATAAATGATAAAGCACAAATCTAACACAAGTAATAAGATAGATAAAAATGAAACCCTAGGTGCAAGAGAGAGGATAAAAGACTTAGCTGATTTTTTCTCAACCCCAAAGTATGCTAGACTAGGAAACTACCGAACAAGAGGAGTAAACCTGTCATAATCAAACATAGAAAATCCTGGAATTGTCAGATGAGCCGGGACTAGGGTGCCTTGGACAATATTGGGGTGCCTAGGTGTTAGAGACCATTGGTAGGCACCCGTGACTGTGGGAATGCATGGAATCTAGTTTTTCTTATATCTCAAGGTTCCTTAACCTTCACTTTTGGTCACCTGTATGTCACTGGATGATGTTACAGAAATATTGTTCATAGTGTGAACACTTAGGAGTGGTTTGGGTTATTTGGTAGTAATAGTTTTTAATATTTATAAAATAATATATGAGTGTGCAAAATAGTTGTAATGCACAACTCATAGTTGAGAGATATTTGGGATATTGAGAGGACTTAGAGATTAGCCTTGACTCCTTACTTATAGGAGTTCATTGAGATATTTATATGTAATCTCTCCATTGGGAATTTGTCCCGAATGAATTACAATATCTCTAGTTTTATTATTTTATTGTGCAATGTTTTGTTTTTTATTTGATTAAATCATGGATATTTACAAGATTTGGTATCAGAGCAGGTTAGACCGCAATGATAACATGTAGGAGTTTGTGAGGAATTTAGATCTTGGAACAAATTTGTTTCATTGGAATCAAATCTGTGACCTGCGTGTTTCATTGGAATCAAATCTGTGACCTACGTGTTTATCTACTAAAAATGATGATGCTTCACTCAGGTGAATCCATACTCGGCTGTGATGCAACTTCTTGCAATATCCGGATCCATAGTGACAAAGGTATTGCATTTCTTTCCTTTTTGGATGCGAAAAAAATAGAAGTATAGATTTTTTTGCCAAATTTGGAAAGGGTCCAGGAAGATGTTGGAGTTATAACTTAAAATTTCCATAACTTTCAGTTGGTAACTCAAATTAATGTGCCATTTTTTTAAAAATGTGTATTTTTTGATCTCTACACATTGATCCTATGTTTTTGTTACTAGACAAAAACAATTATTTTTCCATTTTTGGCAAATATGTCAAAAAATTTTACTTTTAGTGTTTAAAGTTTATTGTAAGGGTGTATTTTTGACTGAGTTTGACACCTATTATGGAAATTCCATTAGATAAATTCAATGGATTAAATTTTCACACATGGAAGGTGAAAATACAAATGCAATTAATGAACAAGAACCTTTGGGGAATTGTGAGTGGAAAAGAACCTGAACAGAAGGAGGATGAAGATGACTACCTATACTAAGTAGTGCCTGATGGAGGATGGAGGCATAGGAGGATGGAGGAAAATTGGCATCTCTTGTTAGTCACCAACAAAGAGATTGCTTCATGGTATTGGTGACCTTTTATTTTTGTTGTGTGGTGTGTTTACTTTATGTTGTAATAATGAACAGAAGTAACATTCCTATTTAAAGCTCCTGCATGAGCATAATTTCTATTTTGTAATCCCTCTAAGTTAGAAACAATGATGTGAGAAAAATAATGTATGCTGCTATGTAGTGGTTGGTTCCACTAGAAAACCATTTTCTGAGTTGGAGGTTCTCTTTGAAAACCTCATATTGTTTGAGTTGTTGGTACTCATTGAAAACCTTCATTTCTTTGTAGATCATGATAGGTACAAGAGATAGCTTTCCCCATGTTCACACTAAGGGGTGATTGTTACAAAAATATTGTTCATAGTGTGAACACTTAGGAGTGGTTTGGGTTATTTGGTAGTAATAGTTTTTAATATTTATAAAATAATATATGAGTGTGTAAAATAGTTGTAATGCACAACTCATAGTTGAGAGATATTTGGGATATTGAGAGGACTTAGAGATTATCCTTGATTCCTTACTTATAGGAGTTTATTGAGATATTTATATGTAATCTCTCCTTTGGGAATTTGTCCCAAATGAATTACAATATCTCTGGTTTTATTATTTTATTGTGCAATGTTTTATTTTTATTTGATTAAATCATGGATATTTATAAGAGATGATTGCAAAATATGTCCGTAACATGGAAAAAATGATATCCCGTAAAAACCCAAAAGTCATCAAATCCTAAAAAGAAAAATATACAAATGGGGAGTTATACTAACCCCGGTGGTCACCCGATAGAGTGAACTTATGATCAAGCGCTACATTACATCTCAGACTCTATGTAGTTCTTGTGCATGTGTGTAGAAATCATGCCATGGGAAGCTCTTGTGCAAGATTAAATTGATAGCGAATGATATCTAGATGTAACAAAGTGTAGATAGATGTGTGGAAGGAAAAATGAACTTCCCCTCCTATACGTGTATGCAGAAAATACAGTCCCTTGTACCTTGAATGAAAGCTAGATGGATGCCTTTGATGCTTTTAGAATTTCTTTGGATGTAACCCTAAGTGATGATAATAGATTATTAGAGATTGGTCCTTTATTTTTGTCACATAGCTTTGTATTTATATGATTCTCTTGTTTTAATTTCATAATTGAAAACTATAAATCTGACCCATAATAAAACAAGATGCCCAAAAGATAAAAGAGGCCCAAAAGAGACAAGTAAGATAAAAAGAGGTTAGGGGTTCCCGAAAGGACGGGGGCACCAGGGTGTTGGTGTCCAGAGTTAAGAAAGATAAAGAAATGAAGATCAAACTAGGATGTGGGGTGTGGAAGAGTAGAGAGAAAGTAAGAGGTCAAAGACAATAATAGTTTACTAGTTTTCTCACTTAGGAATCATATGAATCGTAGTATGTGATTAGGACCTAGAAATGTACCCAAGTGCGTGATTTTGTGTCTACCGATATCCACAAGTTGACCATACACCTCCAATGTAACATATAGGATTAAGGGCTTAACATGCCCCTACCCTTCAAAATAACATTGTCCCCAATGTTGAGAATCTCTAGATGATGCTGCAGGAATGTTACATCCTCCCAAGTCGTGTCTTCATTGTATATCTTCTTCCACTTGATCAAATAATCGGTGATGACCCATGTCCTCAATTGTTTAGTGTATGTTTGAAGGATGATTTTACGTTTTAAAATGATTCTTCCTCCTCATTAACCTATGGTAACATTTTTTGGGCTGATATCTTATGTCCAATTACATTCTTCAAGCAAGAAACATGGAATACATGATGTATTCTAGTGGTTGGAGGGAGTTACAATTTGTATGCTACATTACTAATCTTCTGTAACACTTGGTAAGGCTCATAATACTTATGTGAAAGTTTGTTATCCTTATTCTGTTGTTTCAAGGACATTTTTTTATATGGTTGTAAGCACACAAAAACCTAATCACCAACTTCAAAATGTATTTCACTGTGATGTTGATTTTCCTGTTGCTTCATCCAGTTTTTTGTCATGGATAAGTTCTCCCGAGACTAGAAAGTACCTCTTGTTGGCATTGAATGTTCTCTTCAACTGCTTGAAATCTTGGTTGGAATCTCAAATATGAGTGATGGATGGTGGATGGTACCCATATAATTCTAAAAAAGGAATGTTTTAGATGAAGTATGAAAGAAAGTGTTTCTACAAGTGGTAACCATTGGACCCATCTTTCTTGCTTATCCAAGGTAAAAAAGCGAAGATATCCCTCCAAAAATTATTTATCACCTCTGTTTTCTCATCGAATGGGGATGGTAAGATGAACTACGAGCTAGATGAGTGCCTAAACATGAGAACAAGCCAGTCAAAAATTACTATTATATATAGGGCCTTAATCAATTACTATTATCTTTGGTGTCCCATGTAGCTTTTGAGTTGTATCCATGAAGATTGTTGCTAATGTAGTTAGAACAAATGGGTGTGATAATGCAAAAAATGGGCATATTTGGTGAGTTGATCCACCACCACCATGATTACATTTTTATCTTCTAATTTAGGCAATCATGTGATGAAGTCCATGGAAAGCTCTTCCCACCTTTGGCTAGGAATAGTTAAGGCTGTAAAAGACATGTGGACCTAATTTTTCACCCTTATTTTGTAGACAAACCATGCATTTTGTCACAAATTTTTGGACATCCCCTTTTAGACCTTCGTTGAAGAAATTATGCTTTATTCAATGATAAGTCTTTAAGAAGTCAAAATTCCTCCCTACCGGAGAAGCATAAAGCTCATCTAGAATCCTCTTTTTAAGGGTTGGGTTCTTACATAGGTATAATATATCTTTTTACCATAAAGAATATCCTTTCCATACAAGTTTTTTTGAAATGCTTGGATCATTTTGGAGATTTTAAATGATATTTTGTGTATCTGGGTCATTTTTCCATTCAGACCTTGCCTCCTCTATCCAATCTTCCTATAATATAGATATGACACACAACAATGCCTCAACTAATTCATCCTTTCGAGATAGAGCATCATCGACTATGTTCTCTTTCCCTTTCTTGTATATTATCTCAAAATCATAGTGTAATATTTTTGAGACCCATTTATATTGTTCTTTCAATGATAAAATTTTCTCTAAGAAGAATTTCAAACTATCATGATTTGTCTTTACTTTGAAATGTCTACCCATTAGATATGGTCTACATTGCTTCATTGCAAGTATGAAGTATGGCTATCATTTTCTTCACATAAAATGGTTTTGATATATTATTACCTTTGAATTGGTGTATCTCAAAGGAAATGGGATGAACTTATTAGATGAGTACTTCCCCATACCATACCCTATAGCATCACATTAAAAATGAATGCATTAGAAAAAATTGGGGTGGCTAGAACTTGAGTAGTACACATGGCCTCCTTCAACTTCTCAAATTTCATAGTAGCTTCCTCATTCCAATGGAAAGAGTCTTTCAATAAAGTTTTGAGTGGTGTTACTATGCTACCATAATTCCTTACAAATCTACGATAATAACCCGTAAACCCCAAAAATCCTCAAAGATTCTTTAGGGTTTTGGGACCTTCCATTCAAGCACGACCTTTATCTTGTTACCACTTTAACACCTTCATAAGAGATGCCGTGACCTAAATATTCAACCTCCTTGACTCCAAAATAATACTTAGATGGATTTTCACAAATTTGACGTTGTTTAAGAGAATCTAATACCTTATTTACATGATGTAAGTGTTCCTACCATGTTTTATTGTAGATTAATATATAATCAAAGAAAACTAAAATAAAATTCCACGAAATGGTTTAAAGATAGAATTAATCAAACTTTTAAATTTAGAGGGTTCATTTTTGAGTCCAAAAGGCATTACCAAGAATTCATAATGGTCTTCATATGTCTTGAAGGCATTTTTATGAACATACTCATCCCTGATTCTAATATGATGATATCTAGAACAAAGATCAAGTTTTGTAAAGTAAAAACACCATACAACTCATCTTGAAAATCATCAATTGTAGGAATATGAAACTTATATTTGAATGTGTACTTATTGAGCTCCTTGTAATTTGGACACATACACAAATTTTCATCTGTCTTCTCGCACCATCGCTAAAAGAGAGGAGTAAGCAATATGACTATGAAGAATAATTCCTCCTTCTATTATCTCTTGTACTATCTTCTCAATCTTACTCTTTTACACATAGGGGTATCTATAAGGTCTGATGTTGGGAGTTTGAATCCATGGTACTAGCTGGATGACATGGTCATGGTATCTTTTTGAGGTAAACCTTTTGGCATATCTCCAAACACAACTGAGTTCTCATCTATAACTACTTACATATCTAATGGTATAAATGCATTTGATTGATGTGCTTCCAATGAAAATATTTGTGCCACAAACCCTCTATACCTTTTCTAAGCAATTTTTGCATCTAGTGAGATCTCACCAATTGTGGGGACTTTTCTCTTAATCCTTTTAGTTCAAAAGTCCTCCCTTCTAACTAAAAATGCATGAACAAATCTTGGAAGTTCATCTCAATGGTTCCCAAGGTGGTAAGCCATTGAACTCCTAACACAATGTCTACTCCTCCCATGGTAATGGCATACATAGGGATATTTAGAAAGTAATCTCCCATGGTGAGTTTAATGTTATGGAATTTTATTGAATAAATAACAATCCCTCATCAATGATCATTACTTGACATTCGGAGCTAGATAAACAAAGTTGTTCAAGTGCACTACCAACTTATAATTGAGGAAGTCTTGAGTACTTCCTGAGTCAATCAACACTGTTACCCTTAGTTTTGGATAATCCCACCACTTTAAGGGTTTGGGGAGTGCACTAATACTTATGATTACATGACATGATATCATTGGATGGGGATCTACTAACTCCTCTGACTCAACCATGACCTCCATCTTTTCTTCTTCTTTCTCTTCTTCTTCATTAGGCCCCTCAATGTATAACAAATTGTTAGCAAATTTATGTCATGATCCATATTTACTTGTCATAGTTAAAACATAACCCTTTGGATATATTTTCTTCAATTTGTTGAGGTATCAGTCTAACTAGACAAGGGAATGATGGTGTCAAGGTGCTACGATATTTGATACTAGTGAAATTTTTTCTCCCGATGGAAAGGAATTTTCCCTCTTCCCTACGTGCCATGATTATAGAATCAAACCTTATGTTAAAAATATGCACCTCATTCTCATTGTGTTCCTTAAGACCCCCAAGAAATAGGTCATTTAGATTCTCTTCAGTAATATTTTCCACATGTAAGGATAGGTTTTGGAATTCATGAAGGTAATCCTTGACTGATCTTATTTATCCGAACTTTGTTAATTAGCTGAATTAATTCTATGACACACTAGAAATATAGTGCAATTGAAACTCTTTGGTAAAAACTATTCATGTGACACTAATACCACTCTTTTTCCTTTGATTACACAAGCATCGATGCCGGATGAACTAGTTAGGTTTGAGATACATGGATGCCATGATCATATTTTGTCCAGATGGGATTTGATGTAGATCAAAGAAATTATCCATTTTTTTAATCCAATTGAGCGGATCCTTTCCATCAAACTTACACATTTCAACTTTTGGCATTATGTTCCGTTCAGCAGAGTATTTATATTTAGACTGGTTTGAATAAAAGATCCACCCTGACTAGTTTTCCCTCCTTGGTTGATCAGAGGATGATGATGAACCTTTATATTTGCACTGATGTTTTTCATGGTCTCATATATGTGTTGATTGATCCTTTCTTTATCGTATTTCTAGGCCACTTCATACTTTAGGTGATAAAAATCATACTCGAATTGGGTTACCCTAAGATCCCCAGTGGTACCTCCTAGTATTGAGGATATTGTAGTTACCCCTTCTAACTCCCAATCCTCAACTACTACCTCATCCTTGTCTGGGGTTTTACCCGAGTGACAAGGTTTTTTATTTCTTGTCAAAGGACCCACCATTTTAGGAATTGAATCTAAATTTTAGGGTTTAGGATTTTGATAATAATACAACCAAATATGAAAAATCTCAAATAACATACTCAAAATAATTTTTTAATCCTCTTTTCAAAAATTTAAAGAACTTGGAAAAATTCTACAATTTGTAGCTTGTCGAGTGAATTTATGGAAAAACATAAAACTAATATAAAATTTTCAAAACAATTCAAAAAGTATTGAAATTTGGAGATAAATTTACTTGACTAATTTCACAAGATCACCAAAAAATTGCAGAAACATTTGATAAATATTTGGAGATATATCTAAATCTTCACAATTAGATTTTGATAAAAATAGCCGAGATCAAGCTCGATACCACTTGTAATGAAACTACTTGGATAAATATGAATATTAACAGTAATAGAACATAAAAGAACACCAAAGGGTAGATAAGTGATCACCATATGAAATTATAATAGCTTAGTCACTTCGAGGGGGAAACCTCCAAACCATGCAATAAGACTCAAATGTTTAATATGATGATCAACTACTACCTAATAAGTTCTATATATACTATTCCTATGTTATGTCCATCACCAAGTCCAACCCACTAATGATAATATGACATATATGAAAGAGATACATCATGATAATAAGTTATGATAGCCAAAAGTCTTTCATACACCTCCAACGTAACATATAGGATTAAGGGCATAACAATATGCGAATTCAAGTGTGCATTTGAGAGAGTTTGTTGAGCAGAAATCTAAATAATATATTTGCATTGTAATTGTGAGAAGGATGATATGAGAGTGGATTATACTCTTGTTGTCTCGTAATAAAATATGGGAAAGCATTTCTTGGTGGATGTAGTCCATATTGGGTGAACCATGTTAAATACCGTCTTATTGTTGTGTATTTTTGTTTCTGTATTTTATGTTCTTAGTTCATGTTGCTATGATTATGTGGGATTGATCTGAATATATTTATGTTTATCCCTAACATTAAGGGAGGTGAAAATATGAAATAGGATAAATAAAATTATGTAAAAAAGAGGGACATGATCAAACTACAATTAATATTTGTCGAGAGAATAAAATAAGGTGAGGTGCCACAATGGAAATACATAATACTTAATGGATGTTGAACACTTGATTCAATAAGACATGAACAAGTTTTAACATCAAGGTGTGAATGGACCCAATTAAGCAAATTTTAACTTGAGAAAACTAGCAAAGTATGAATATATCCCATCTCAGGGATGATATGCAAGGAAAATAAAGGGTGCTTACTTTCCCATGACATATTACCTATACCTCAGGACCTAAGGGACCCATCAACCAACTAAGAGAATTATATACTTATATAAAAAGGTGTACGACATAAATGAATATGACTCTATCACATATCAATGATGAAAGCTAATAAATGTAAAGATTTCCTACCTTCCCATAATTTATTCCCAGCTTCCTCAAGACCCAAAGGAGCCATCAACTAATTATGAGGATTTAGTACTCATGTGAAAATAAAGAAAATACAAATGATAGATATGTAGCCTCTTACCATACCCCAATGGATCTCCAACATTACCGTGAGGCCAATCAGTAGAGTTTGAACTTTCAACTAGGATAGTTCATGTTCGATAAATTGATCACTTATTTTTGGTTATGATTGGCTTTTGAATTTCACTTTCCTTTTGATATTTCCTTTTGTTTTTTTATTATTGACAAATTAGGTTTTTACTTTTTTATTTCTTCTTGTATTTCTCCTCCATATGAATTTAAAAGGATAATAAATGAGCATGAAATATGAGAAATGTTAGGAGATTATAATTTACCACTATAGAAGAAAGCTTACAACTAATATGCTTATGTACCCTTAGACCCAACCTCTAGAAAAAATGTGATCTCATTTATAATCTAAGTGTGTGCCTCAAGTGAAAGAGGGAGTAAAAAAGTGAAAAATGTTAGGGAGAGTGATACAATGAAGGATAATTCTAAGAGTTGGCTATAAGGGGGAATTTTACTTTGTAGATAATGAAGATAGTAAGATATGAACTAAGTAGTACAATAAGTGAGATAATTATTTGTGTCATGTGATATGAGTGTAAAAATATGAAAGGTATACCACAAGAAATAGTAATGGTAAAAACCAAGAGGGGAATGAATGAATAAGTTAAATAAAACTCAATAGGAGAGAGTAAACATATAATATTAAGCTACCAAAGGAATAAAAGAGACTTAATAGCCAAAAAAATCTGAGGAAAAGTCTATAAAGTAAAGTAACTACAAAAGGATATAAGAAGATGCAATGGCTAGATAAATTTGATGGAAAAGTGTAAATAGAGTAAAAATACCAAAATACCTTGAATGGAGAAAATGGATAAATAACCTAAGAGGGGAATTCATAATAAGATAAAAATATACAAAAATACCTTAAGAGAAGAAAATTATGAAAGAAACCCAAAAGAGGAAGTCATAATTATGTAAAAATATACCAAAAGAAATTGAGGGGAGAAAATGTTGGAACAAACCTAAGATGGAAATTCAGAATAAAGTAAAAATTACCAAAATACCACATGGGAGAAAATGATAGAATAAATCCAAGCGGAAATGTACTAGATCAAATTGAAATAAAATGTGTAAAACTAATAAGGAAAAGTCCCATAGCAAATTAAAGTAATATGAAGTAAAACTAGTAATAGGTAACACATAAGAAAACATGTGCAAGTAAATAATGAGCTCATGCAGTTGTGTAAAATAGTTATATAAATATTCTCTATCACATCATAAACATGCCTTTTATATGTCATATCCGAAGTGGAGGGGGTTGGAGTAAGGAAAGGAGCCTCTACCGTTGGCCTATATAAATAGCTATTTTAATGGGAGTAAGTTGAAAAACTTGACCCTAACCTTTCACCATTTATGGATAGGGACGGGCCCTTTACTCTATATACATGGGGTTGAGAGAAGTCATCAAGTTACAAATAATTTTGCCAAGATAGATAAAAAAACAATTTATATTTCTTGACATCAATGTTGGTTTTCATCAATAGAGTCCTATCAAATATCCATCTATTTATTATGATACATGAGTCAAGTATCATACCATTTTATCCTTGTATCTCGTGTCATTGGCCTATATATATAATAATATAAATGGAAGAAATTTGAGCCACTCGACCACTGACCTTTCCCTATACACGGGTAGGGGAAGGGTCCTTTACTCTCTCTCTCTCTCTCTCTCTCTCTCTCTCTCTCTCTCTATATATATATATATATATATATATATATATATATATATATATATATATATATATATATATGGGGTTGAGAGAAGTCATTGAGTTACAAAAAATTGTGCCAATATAGGTAAAAATAATTTATATTTGTTTATATCAATGTTGGTTTTCATAAATAGAGTCCTATCAAATATCCATCTATTAATTATGATCAATACATGAGTTAATTATCATATCATCCTAACATTGTATCTAGATTATATATAGGAAATTGCACACAACTTTTTTTTAATCTCAAATGAGGAGAATAATTTTGGCCCTATATATAATCACACTTGTAACAAAAAACACGTCCCTCGAAGTAGATTAATTCCATGATATCTATTATGGATATATATCACTTGAACAAAGCATAAGCCATGAGTTGTTAGAGGGAACATTATGAATGTATATTATATCTAGAGTAGGGAACCATGGGAGCCCACCTATAGATTAGGGAACCAAGAGAGCCCACATATAGAGTAGGGAGCCATGAGAACCCACCAATATATTATACTAAAGTATATTATATATACTTTCCACCCAATCTATAGATATGAAAAAAATCTATAGGGGTGTGTTAAGAAAAATGAACAAATAAGGGATGGTTGAAAAATTTAAGAACTCAATTAGATTTATATACCCACCAAATATGAGAAGGGAAATGATATAGAGTTAACAATCTACCATGGCTATATATAACTAACCATTATCTCAATGGAGGAGTAGGAAACTCTCCCCATCTCAAACCACATGAGAGTAGATTCAAATGAATCTAAACTACTATACATTATGATATACTATTGTTAGGAAAAAGTGATATTGATCCATAATTAAGGAGAGAGAGGAACCCAACCCCTAGATTTAGAGGATGGTTTCTATCTATAGGTAGGAATATACTCTATATATGGGGATCTAAATATATAGATAGGGGTCGACCTCTATATATAGGAAAAAACATGCTACACAACTATTTTTGTCTTCAAAAACTCATCCATTGAGTTTTCTCATGTGAGATGAGTAATTAATACTCCTCCAAATTATCCATTTTTCAATTATGACACTTTATAAATTAAATTTAAATGTATAACAAGATGATATAATATTAGCCACAAATGATATTAATAATATTAATTATAATAATATTCCATGTTAATATGGCCCAACAATAGTTATATGTTATTATTAATCCCTTTCAATTGATAATCATCTCCCCAACTATTAAATTAAATTATATTTATAAAATATAATAAAAAATAATAAAAATGCATTGATTTTCCTAACTATTAGATACCAGGTATGTATTGGTCTCATAACTATTATCTTGGATTTTTTCACATATCTTCACCAGTTTACATGTTTCATATAAATTAATAACTCCATCACATTATTCTTTGAGTTCCAAAATGATAGTGATTTCCTTTTACGAGCATCAACTTATTGTTTAGATGTCAAATAAAAATCAAATTAAGAGTCATCAAATATCAATTTGACACATTTAATAGGTATGATTTACACCTTCCTAGGGTCTTGGCCAGGTATACACTTTCTCATTCCTCCACATATTTATTCCACTTATCTCTCTTTTAATGATCCCACTGCAAACCTTTTTATATTTTCCATTCACACTATCCAAACCATTAGTTTCATCCACAATAACATATCCCTATCATGGTGAAATGTTTGGCTATCCATCTCCATCATCTCATCTCCAAGATCAACAAGATGCATCTTAATCCAAAAAGGTATATTTGATATGAAAAATACTCTTAACTCTTAGAAAATATCAAGCTCCACTTCCTCAGGACATGAATAAGTGGACACTAAAAATTCTAGCGCATATCTACACCAAACCTAAATGGATCAAGTGTACATTTCATCCATTTGATTTAAATCCTTTATCTGTGCATTAATACAACCTTTGCATTATCTAAAGCAATAAATTATTTTGGTGACATATGCCACAATCTACCCATGAACATGATTAATGAAATACAAAATTATGTTTTTGAATTCCTCTACACATTTAATTTACAAAAAAATCATGTTTGATGCTCAAACCACTCTTTTATGTAACCACACACTATCCGATCCAATCTACCACAAGATGTATGCAATCTCCATCATCAAAACATAGTCAAATAAGGTCTCTAAAATGAAACCAAAATGTTTCCTTAGATTCCTTTCCTTATATCTAAAGAAGGGTCAAGGTATAATGCGTTATGCACAAGAATAAACCCTTTCCTATAAATAATATAATAAAATCATCACCTATGTTGGAATTTATAACTATACACTAATATGGAGGTATCACTTGAAGCACACATGAAATATCATTAGGCTCCTCATGATAAGAAAGTGACACAATAACCCTAATTCTAAAAATGAAATCAATGATGATAAAGTAAAACTAAACATTTATAATTATAACATTATCAACATAATGAAAATAGATCACAACATACATGAATAGATAGAATAACATTAACATGAACTAGTAATTCTACACATGGGCATATAAAAATATTAAATACATAAAAATGCATATATATACTCAAATATTTAATCTCAATCATACATCTTTGCACACTTTATGCTTTACAAAAAGGACTAAAAAGAAACATTAATTATGAAAATAATTCCTTTGCACAAGACTACAACCTAGATTGCTTCAAAACTTTTCATATCTTTAGTTTCTTCAATATTATCCATGTAAAATATTTCTAAAATGGGATCCTTTGGGGGTTATTTATAGTATTATGTGGAACCCATGACATTTCTAATTGGAGCATTAATATTCCAAAATACTTTCTTAGATACCATATAATATTTTTGGTTTACATTGATATGTCATGCTATCCAAGTATCTAGAGGTTTCCCTTGTTTCCTTCTTTCCATGTTCTTGATCTCCTCTCATCCACAACCTTTTATCGATAGGTAAAATGATTGTGTATTATTTTACACACTCATGCCCTTTAAAACATAACTTAAATATATTACCACCTTAACCTTAGGTCCGTGTTTACCCATGTACAACATATACTTCCCTTTCCTGTATGTACAACTAAGTTAATGGGTGTCACACATCTCACTTTTTCATACAAAAGGTTCTCCCATTTTTTTTTCCTTTCACATACTCAATCTAGTGTCATTCACAACCTTTTAATGGATTATAACACTTATCATTTTATGTATCATAGATTTGTATGGAATAAATTTTAGAACATGCCTTACATATCCTTTTACATTCACATTAATCATATGATTAAACATCTGTAACTTGTGCTTCCTTTTCAATAAAACATGACCAAGCCGACGGGTCACACACATATCACTTATACAATAACAGTTTTAGATTTATGCATGAAGAAAATACCATGAACTACATAGGAATTTTCAACCATGTGTGAAGGTGGAGGTATAACATGTAACACATATGAGATATCACCAAAGTCCTCACGATAAGAAATAAAGAACATGCATTACAAATTTATCAAAACCTAACCACAATAACATAATAAGTGATTCTTATTGATAGTTATGGAAAAATATCATGGGCTAGACAAATTCCATATTTTTTAGGAGATGCTCTAGATAATATACCCATAATGATAGGATATTTCTTCCAATTCAGATTGAAAATTTCCTTGTGATTTAATAGTCATGGGAGTTCATCCAATCTTGGAAACCAATGTGAAAAATGAACCTTTCAAATATTATACTCAATGGAAAGGACACACCTATTGAAATTTTGAGGGTTAAAAAATAAGGGGATTTAGATATTGAGGTTTCTTAGAAATATTTACCCATATAATCGAGATATTGCTGTGAAATAACATAGTAGTATTATTGAAAGGTCTACTTATGATTTTGGGTTCTTGAATGATGACATCCTTAATGGTCGTGGTTTCCCTAGATAAAATATTAATGATGGGCGGGGATTGTAGTAAAAGGTGATTATAGATTGATTTTCAAGATGTTTTGGGGTAGGATATATGTATTATAGTTTTAATAAATTGAATTCCTAATTGAGGATCAAGGACTCCAAAATAAGTAATGATTTTCCCCATCACTTTTTTAATCCACAATATGAAGCCCAAGATGGATCCTTTTTATATATGTTTTGAATGTTTTTTTATCATCTATGATATTTTTGTGGTATATTCATATTGATATGGTTTATATGGTACGAGTAAAGAAAATTTGAATTTATAAATTGGTATGAGGAAGAATGAAAAATTTGACAAATCTCTACTTCAAAAGATCATGTTTTTACTACGAAGAGAACTATTTGTAGTTTTTTTCCTCCCTTGAAGGAAATATTTTCCCTTCCTTTTTATGGGGTCGTGTAACATATATAAAGGAAATAATGAAAAATATATTATTATTTTATAATAAATGGTGAGGAAACCATCATACCTAATTTTTAACAATAAAAACATAAGCACTTGATTCTAAAGGAAAACTATACAATTATAATAATGATATCTTCAACATAACAAAAATAAATAACAATATATATGAATAAAAAAACATTATATCAACCCCAAAATCAATACGTAAACATATACATAGATTAAATCTATATAGAATCATGTGTACATATATTAACTTAAAGCTTTACTTACAATCATACACCTTTGCACTTCATGCACTACAAAAATATGTTTACATAGAAACATTACTGATGTAATGAAGTCATGTACCAACCATAAATCTAAAAGGACTCTAAAAATCCACTATGATCTTTAGAATCTATAAACATCCCAATTGTACTAAGTGTATCTCCAACACATTCAACACTTAAATACGTCTTAAATTAGAGCCTAAGGGGTTATTTATACAAGTTTATGGAATCCCCATCCTTATCAATTACCATATAAATAATCTAAGATAACTTATTAGATACCCTAGAGGATATTTCACTATCACTCATTTTTCACACAACCTATCTATCCAAAAGGTTCCACCATGTGATTTATTTCATATTCTCAATCAATTTCCATCCACAACCTTCAACTAGTTGATGACACTCGTCAACTTGCGTGTTATAAATTCACATACATGTATTTGGAGTTGTACCTTGAATATCATTATAACCTTACCTTTGACGTATGTTTATCCACACATGACCTCTAATTTTCATTTCCACATGACCAGGTGATGGATCACATGGAGATCACTTATGAGGTAGGTTTTCTTAGAACCCTATATGATGGAAAAACATTGTCTTTTTCTAGGATCAAAATTTCCCCATACTAAATTTATTGTTTATCATCATAAAAAGTGAAATCAAAGAAACTTGTACTACTTATTACATTTTCCTTACCAAAATTTATTCTAAAATATTACATAGCTCATCCAAAAAGAATTTCTAGTGATAACGAGACTTTAAAACCAAGGATCACAGACTTTGCACCTCCTTGTTCATATTTGTAAGGACCAATTATTTAGAAACATCCATTGATACAAATGATAATAATTCCCATTTATAGTTGTACCATTTAAAATTATATTTCTCGCCATTTTACTTAATGATTGTATTTTCTTGTAAGTCATCAAATAACTCCATTAGTCCTATGATCGTATATATCCAAAATCTTTCTTAACTAGTGTGAATTCTCTATAGAATCAATTTTCAGTCCAATAATTTCTATATATATATATACATTCAACCTCACATACCATTAAAATTATATTTCTTGCCATTTTACTTAATGATTGTATTTTCTTGTAAGTCATCAAATAACTCCATTAGTCCTATGATCGTATATATCCAAAATCTTTCTTAACTAGTGTGACTTCTCTATAGAATCAATTTTCAGTCCAATAATTTCTATATATATATATATATACATTCAACCTCACATCCTCTTTACTCTTCATGTAGTTTATGTGAACTTAAATGTTTGAAAAATTCATACCAAATAATTGTGACTTGATGGGATTCTTTTTGGAAGGAGTACATCTCACTTTCCACCTCATATATGCTATTAATAAATGCATTATTATCCTCTATAAATTTATTCTTCTTCAAATCTTCTTCACTTGGTTTCACTGTAGGAAGTTTCCTTATGGTGCACTTTATAGCTAATTATAATATAGACATTAATTTAATTATTTAATAACTTATGCCATCTAAAACTTGTTCCCTTTACAATTCCATCTTACCAACAAGATCCACAAACATTTTCTTCAATTATTTTATTTCCAAAATTTTATTTTATCGTATATTTTTATTTCTCTTGTAACTTTTCCCAAAATTTCTTTCTAATTTTTTAGTCATCTTGTATCTCATTGAAAAATATTTCATATTTTTGACCATTATGGCCAACCTTTGATCAGATTCTTTAGATATCACATTAAAATTACTAGATCAATGTCCTCTTTTTGGATGGACTTACATTCTCCCACAATTTCACATTCCAATATTTACCCATGAAGCCAAAACCATGACTTTTATCTATATTGTTACAATATATTGTTTAGAAACTCCTACTTTAGTTGTCACCATGTCATTTATTAAATATTCTAAGGCCTCTTAAAATCCTCACCCCCTTATTCATTTCCAATTCTCTAGATACTAAATCTAGGATTTGTACTATCATTCTCCTTTTTCTTCTCAGTTCTTTTTCAAGCTCTTCATCATCTCCAATATTGTCTTCATTCCTTATGAGCTATTATAAATTTTAGTCAACAAGGGATCACCATTTTTTAACCTCTTAAACATCAACATAATTATATAAATATTAAACTCCTACCCTTTGACTTCCACACCCCTTGAGGGAAATCACCATTCAACAATTCTAAAATTGTATATTTTTCCATATCCCCTTATACTAAAAGTACTTTAACTATTTAGGAATTTATTTTTAAATACATAAAAGATCCCACAGATTGACCATATTGGAATGGAATGACCACACGGTGTCTTGTTATTAAGACCTTTCATGAAATATCTAAAATACTTGGATAAATAAACCCTAGTGTAAATTATAGATCAAAGAAATTTATCAACATGTACACTTTCACTCACACTTAAACATGAGAATCTCACTCAAAATGAAGTGAAACAATCTAAAATAAATCATTATATGAGAGTGACATAATAATTAGAAAAATTCATAGAAAACTATATACATGGATACATTAGATCTAACCTTATCTATAACAATATATAATCTATACACAGATTACACTTTCAAACACAAGAAATGATACAATACATGCATAATCAACATAAATAGAAATCCAATGTACACAAAACATTCATATTTGATTATTATTATCAAGGAATGATACCATTTAAATTTATAATAGTAATGGTATTATTATTGTTATTTTCTCATTAAGATTTTCGGAGATAAATGTCTCGAAATTACTTTACTACTATTCATGCATTGATATCCCGAATAGATGTTTGTTTAATTTCACCCCAAACATTTCTTCAGTTCCATTCACACATCTATAACCTTTTTTATGTTGATTGAATCACACTTTGATAATATAATTCTTAAAAAAACTTAGCATTATTAATTTCTCTATTATGATGCTTTGAGCTATTTTAAGGGTCGTGAGCCAATCTAGGTTTATTATTAATTAGAAAGAGTCAATTCCCAAAATAATTATATTCTACCAAATTTTATCTCTTCAAGATAACATTATAAATATAAATAAGTTCAATTTTTACTCTCTTCCAATGCATTTTCCACTCAATTCACATAGTGATCATAAATTATATTTCCATAACTTTTATAAACATGAAAATAATAAAAATTATATTGATATCACACAAAAGTTAACCTAATTTTTTAATTTACAATGTCTATAATTATATCATCCATTTGCACATGAATAGAACCTTTGTTAGATCAAGAGGTTTAACACTTAATAGGTTATTATGAAAAAATATTCTTAGCCTCTCATTTCATGTCTTAGGAAAGAATTATTGGAAGAAAAATTATACTAATAAGGAGAGATAAGTAATAAAAAACAATTATTTGAAAGAAACTAATCTAAACTAGATTAATTTATTATAATCCTACACTACTAATAATCTAAAACTTGTAACCATTACAAAGATATGGGAGATGGTGTAGTAGATAAATAGTGCTTCAAATACTACACATTCACCAAAAGTGAAAACTCATTCCCTTGAAATTATTTCAACTTGAAATCATTGTTTCTCAAAAAATACACAATTTGATAAGGTATACCATTAAGGGATATAGTTTTGCATGTTTAAATTTATTCTTATGTGATTTATCCCATAGTAAAAGTTAATTTTGAAATTATAAAGGCATTTAAATTTTCTTTTTTTCAAACCATCTCTTCACCACTACTTTATGTTTGCTACAAAATTTCAATTCTTGTTCTCTATCATATTAAATTTGCAATATATTCAACAACATTGATTATACCACATGATCTCCATCCATATACTCTTGTATGAATTTATAAGTGAGGAGTCTCAATGTGATTGGTAATCTTGGATGCTAACTATAAACAAAAAGAAATGGGGAAGCCTTCAAATCTTGTTTGTGTCTCATCCTATCATCACATAGTGCATGCTTAAGAGATTAATGTCAATATCTATGTATCCTTATGGCTTACTTATTAATATCATCAATGAGGTCATTATTATAAAATTAAAACAACTCATTCATTTGTGATGAAGAATTTGAGAAGAATAATATTATAATAGGAACATTATACACTTTTTTTTGATTGGAAGGCATGCCCATCATCACAAATTAAGAAAAATAGTGTACCAAACTTTATAACATTGTTTTCTTCAAAAAAATTGATCACCTATTTCACAATGTTATTTTTTGGGGTAATTGCTTCAATCCAATGTGTATAAAAATATATTTCTATCAACACAAGCTTATGTCCTTTTGGGGAGTTAGGATTATCTACTCTAATAAAATATAGTTCTCATAGTGGAAAGGGTCTTCCTTAAACTACTCATTGTAGGGAAATTTTTGCACATTTCTCCCTCTTATAGTTTTTGGAAACCATTAAAATATCTCACATGACTATGAGTGTTAATCATTTAATAATCCAAATTAGTAATCACATATAAACATCAGATAATAAATTAATCATGTTATAAAATGGAGTAGAAATGGTATAACAAAATATAAACAATAGTGTAGAGAAAGTAAACACTAAAATAAAGACATATAAATATATTCATATGGAGGCATAGATCCGTAAACATGGGAAACCCATGGTGTCATAATATAATTGCAATAAGAGGCCCTCTCGTACCATATTGATAGAAACAAGTATATACAAACAAGATATTAAAAGAGCCACAAACATGGGACACACATAGTTTCATAAGAAAATAATAGAACTTCGGTTTATAAAGTAAATATTTATAAAATTATTATAAAAAATACAATAGTCAACCATAATAAAAGAGACAAATAATCCAATAGTCTTGAACAAGGAAGTAATTTGTATAATCAAATAGTGAAAATAATGTATCTAGAAAGTATAGAAAACAATAATAGTAAGAACAAAGATATCAATATAGGTTAGTTCCACACAAGACACATGATTTAGTTATGTGTGATAACATATATAAATAAACACTCTATATATAACCAAGTGTGATGAGGAAGGCATAAAGTAATTGTAAGACACCAACCAACACACTTATGATGCTTTGTATAAAGAGGAGTGTAAGACACCAAACCAACACATATCATTATGTATCATCCTATATATATCCCAAATCATACTCAATATACCTTGTGAACTCATATGTGTAAATATTATATATATAAAATATATGTTATCTATCAAACTAACATGACAAATAACATGTATAAAGCAAGAATATAGAAAATTAAACCATAATCATGTCTTGATTTATTTATTTTTAAAAGTATGCAAATGTTTTTATATTATTCATTATTTGAATGTTTTTGAATTGTTTTGAAAATATGTACGTGCATTAAGGGGAATAACATAAGAGATAACCTATACAATCCTCTTGAAGAGGCACAACACACTCATAGGGTGAATGGGACACAAGTACCATAAGTGTCGGAAGAGACAAAGGATGCTCATGTATGATCAATGTAGAATCCATGACATGTGCCATAGAAGAGATAGGGTAGGAATACCCATGATGAATATTATGTGTAGAGGGTGACCTAGTTAGAGGTTAAGGAGAAAGTGTCACGTGATAATTAGTATGTGTTCTAGATGAACAAAATAATGCCGAGGAGAAGGTGTCCTACGAGAAGTAGTATGTGATATAATAGGACATAGATACACTAAATGAGTGTCTCGAATAGATATATTATAAAAATAAAAGGATAAGATATAGATCAACTAGTACCGGGAGTAATAGCCATATGTATTGGACTAAAATGTTGAGATTGAGATATAGGGTCCTTGAATGAGATACCCATAACTTTAGCCACTTTTTTTTATTGTGAATGAAATTAACACATTGCTGTAGTAATTAGGGACATATTAAAAATTAGGAAGCTAAGATAAACCTAAACTCATGTCACATAAGCTAAGAGAAGACACCAACAAGAATGTGATATCAAAGGTAGTAGAGTCAATGATGTGAGTAATGACTATATGCCATATGTGTCTTATGATCAACTATGACCCGTGTCTTAGTATATCCGAGAGAACATAGTAACTAGAAATTGCACATATTATGGGGAACAATGTTATCAATGAAAACATTGCATATAAGGTGTTGCTAAAAATAATTATAAAAAGTGCATCATAAATAAACTATGTGCCATATCAATATTATTGAGAGTAATAGTTGGTGAGGAGGTATGGTAGTAACATAACCAATCATAACATCAAATTCATGATAATAAGAAGGTAAATGTGGTATAATATGGTAAGCATTATGGACATCCAAAGTAGATTCAACAACATCATTTTATGGAAGTGGATCATTAAATATTTTAAGCTTAACATTATTAGTAGTAGGCTCAGGTTGACAAAGAACATCATATTCAATAGTACCAACATCAAGAAGATCTTGTATAACATGAAAAATATTAATAAAACTATTAGTGGAGTGAACAACATATTGATGGTAATCACAATGGGAATTAACATAAAATATTTTACCATGAGTTGAATTTATATCAACCTCAAGAGATGGAGGAAGAGATTTCAATTTGCACTCAAATAATTGTTTGAGCATGTTTTGTGGTGTGCAACGTAAATGAGTGAACTACCATCAAGAGGGTTGTAATTATAGATTTGTAGGCTAAGATAAAACATTGATTGTGGCTCCAAATTCATATTTTTACTATTAAATTTATTCTTAAAAGTATCCCTCCCTTAAAATTTGTGATTAGAATTCCTATAAGGATTAACAACATACTTGAATTTGTTTAGATTGAGAATATTAGATTCATATTCTTTCACAAGATGGAATAAATGATTAAGTGAATTGAACTTGTCAAAGATAACAAATTATTGTAAAGGGACATGAAGCCTCTCCGTGAAAATATCTTGTAGAATCTGATTGTTGGCCAAAATAGTATTCATATGATAAAGCATGATCTTACAACATAGGAAATAATCAATGATGGGCTCATTAGAACATTGTTGCATTTTATATGTTTGAGAATAAGATACATTGTCTTAAATATTGATGAAAAATTGTGCAATAAATTTATTTTCCAAAGGATTAAAATTCTAAACAGTTTGCATGGGTAGATTGTAAAACCATTCTAGGGTGAAATATTTTATACTTGAAGGAAAGATCTCAGAAAGTAACATTTCATTAGAAGAGTATTCAAGTAACATGAAATAAACAAATTTTATCTTCAAGATCAAATTACCATCATAGTCAAAAATTCTATGATGGACAAGTGGGAGAACAAATAGATTTTGAACGAGGGAAATGAGTGGGAACTTTCAACGGATCGGGTAGAAACAGAGAAGGTGCTAGATCCGAGCCGAGCATGTTTTTGCTTCAACCAAGGAAGATAAGGATGTTCCTATGGTGGAGACCACGTGTGTGTCTTTGAATGATTGGTTGGAAAAATACTGAACAAAAATATTTTTGATGGATTGGTGCCTTCCAAAGAGAAAGGTAATCTATCTCTTAAAATCCCACATTCTCTTAGATAGAGCTAAACACACTATGGAAGGAGCCTTATTTGTAAAATGTCAGGAACTAGACCCAACATTGACTATTTCAGAGGTTGGGCCAAGAGGAGATGGGATTCAAATGGATCCATTGAGGTCTCGGTCTATGTGAATTATTTCTTCTTGGTCACTCTAGCAAAAATTTTGGTAGAGGGGCCGTGGTTTATCGTAAATCGCATGTTGCGGTTCAAAAATAGAACTAGTGTTTAACCCATTTGAGAAGACTATTTATGAGTACCTGATATGGGTTAATATTCCAAGGTTACCCCTTGAGTTTTGGGAATCGAGAGGTTCTTATAGGTATTACGAAGAGCTTGGGCTCTCCTATAGCACTAGATCTAGTTACAAAAGCCAAGTCTAGGCTGAATCATGCTAGATTCTAGTGTCAACATATGCCAGGATGCTAGTTTGGAAGGTAACATCAAACTGATGACCATAGATGGGGCCTAGGTGTAAATATTTGAATACGTACCATCCCATTTCTCTTGCAGAAATGCAAATTGGTTGGTCATGATTTTAGAAGGTGTCCCCAATCTAAGAAAAAGAATGAGTCAAATGCTAAAACCCATCCGTAGATAAAAACAAGGAGAATCAATAATAGGCAAAGTTGAGAAAAATGGAAGAGTGGTGATTAATGACAAGTTGGAAAATAAGGAAATATCAAAAGAAGATAGTCCCTCAGAATCACCTAAGGGTAAAACCCAGGTCAAGATTTCTATTTTCAAAGAAGATCAAGACAAACAAAAAAGGATCTTGTTTTGGAAGAGGCGAGTTAGAGAAATAGAGGAGGTGAATGTATTTGAATTGGAAGGAAAATATGCCTTGAAAGTTGCTTTAGGACCTTGGCTAGATGAGGTGTCATCAATGAGCCAAAGCTCCTTTGGTCAAAGACAATATGGTGGTATTGCAACCTCAAATTCTTTTGGGATCTTGATGGATTATGTTCCAAATATGTATGATAATGCCGCATCTCTGAAAACATCGGTAAGTAAATCTAAACTAGTTACTCGTAGCAATTCCAGAGCAGATGTAGGTAAAGAGTTAGCTACAAGGGGTAGGAAAAGTAATAAGGAATTAAGGGAAAACTCTGCTTAGAAGGAAGTGGACATGGGAACAAAAAAATTTGGGGAAGGTTTTTACCGCAATCGGAAAAAATAAATGATCCTTCTCTCATGGAATATTAGGGGCTTGAACAACCCTAGTAAACATAGAATAGCTAAGGATCTTAGAATTAGAAATAAACCTAATATTTTAATGCTTCAAGAAACTAAAATGAGTGTGGATAGATTTAGGGAAGTTAGTAGGATTATCTGGAAAATAATTTTGTTGGGAAGGTAGTAGCTCCTTTGGAGCCTCAAGAGGTATAGTCACTATGTGGAATCCTAAGGTGGTGAAAAGTGAAATGATTCTTACTTCCCTTGGGCATTTTGTCATAAGTTTTAATGAGATTGAGTCTAAGAAAACATATTTTGTATCCAATATTTATGCCCCGAATAAGGTTTGTGGAAGAAGGAGATTATGGGAGGAGATTTCTATTTTTAGACAAATGTTTAAGGAAAGAGACTGGATCATTGTAGGGGATTTCAATACACCCCTCTCCTTTAGAGAAAAGAAGGGAGGAGCCATTTCCTACTCTGACAACATGGAATATTTAGCTGAAATTTTAGTAAGAAATGAACTGCTCGACTTTGATCTTGAGGGTTATAAATATACCTAGATCAATAGAAGGATGGAGTTAGAACTCATTAATATTAGACTGGATATATTTGTGGTTAGCTATTTGTGCATGATCAATCAAATTTACTCTCTAACCACCCTTCCCAGAATTGGATCGGACCATAATCCTTTACTCCTAAATTTGGGGTTGAATCTTCCCAAGAAAGCAAGACCTTTTAGGTTTGAAAAGATGTGGTTGGATCACCTAAAATTTTTCAATATAATTCAAGAATGGTGGGGTGTCCAAGTTCATGGAGTAGCCAGTTTTAGATTGAGCTTCAAACTGAGGACTGTTAAAAGTAATCTCAAAAGATGGAATAAGGAAACCTTTGGGAATATTTTCCAAGAAAAAAGAAGGATTGTTGAGGATTTAAGAACTATTGAGGAACTAATGGAGGGTGATGGTCTTAACCATGTTCTCAAAGATTAGGAAAAAAACTTTTGATTGATTACCATGATATTTTGGCTAAGGAAGAAGTTTACTAGAGATAGAAATCAAGGGTGAAATGGTTAAAGGAAGGTGATAGGAATACTAGATTTTTCCATTTCATAACCACTTCTAAAGCTAATCTATTGAAGATAAATAAAATCAGAAGAGAGAATGGGGAGCTTTCTATGGAGAGTAAGGAAATCAATGATACAATCATAAATTACTTCAAGGATCTCTTCCATGTGGGACCGGGCATGATGATAATGTTTAGAATAAAGTTCTAGATCAATTCCAGAATGTTATTTCCCCTCTTGAAAAAAGAGACCTCTTAAAGATACCCACAGAGGAGGAAATCATATTTGTTATTTTGATATGGAACCAAACAAATCTCTTGGCCTAGATGGTTTCCCTTCTTTTTTTTCTTTCAAAAATTCTCAAAGGTTATTAAGCAAAAGGTTATTGAGATGGTTTAAGACTTCTTCAACAATGTGCACCTTATGAAATAAATGAACAACACCTTCTTGGTTCTCATTCCTAAAGTTGCCGAGCCAACGAAGTTAAGGAATTTAGACCAATGAGTCTTTGTCATAATAGTTACAATTTTATTACTAAAATCATTTCAGGAAGAATAAATAATGTTTTGGCTAATTTAATCTTGGATAATCATGGATATTTTGTCCGGGAAGGAAAATTATGGACAATATAATAGTGATCCAAGAAGCTATTCATTCTATTGAAAAATCAGGGAGATCTGCTATGCTTGTCAAGTTGGATATGCACAAAGCTTATGATAGGATTTATTGGTCTTTCCTCTAGGCCATTTTGATCAAGGTTGGCTTCCATATTTCCTTTGTTAACATGATCATGACATTCCATGGCTAGCTTTTAGGTCCCGCGAATGAAAAATGAAGGGTTTTTTCTAAGCGGGTCGAGGTTTGAGATAAGGAGACCCTCTTTCTCCCTTTCTTTATATTATTGTTGCTGATTCTTTATGCATGATTTTTTACCAGGATATGTCTCTCAATTGTATTCAGGGTTTTAAAATATCTAATGGCCTTCCTCCTATTTTTCCGAATCAGTTCATTGATGAAAATTTTCTATTAGGTAAAGCTTCTATCCGAAGCCTCTAATTTTACTATAGTTCTAAATGATTATGAATTGGTTTCGGACGATTGCTTAATTTTCATAAAAGTGTTGTTTTCTTCATGAATGTGGAGGATTTGATTCAATTCATATTCACTTACATTCTGGGGTGTTGGATTAAGAATTTTCCTGACTCCTATTTGGGAATTCCCTTGTCCATAAAAATCCTGATTTATCTATTTAGAATAACCATTGGAGAGAGTGAATAGAAAACTTTCGACTTGGAAGGATATTATCCTTTCTTAGGATGGAAATATTCAATTTCTTTAAATATCCCTTCAAGGTATCCCTATCTATGTCATGTACCTCTTGAATCTACCTTCCAAAATCATTATCTCTCTAGAAAAAATCAAGAAAAGATTCTTATGGGTGAGAGCAGAGGAAAAGTTTAAGTTTCCACTTGTAGTTTGGGAAAAAGTTACCAAACCCAAATTATGTGGGGGCCTAGGACTGAAAAACATTAAACTCATGAATGAGGATTTGATAGATAAATCAGGTTGGAGGGTGGTTAGAGAAGAGGGTCTTTGGGTGGATATTATCAAGAAGAAATATTCATAGAATATAGGAAGAATGGACTCCTTTTTCAATCAAAATGATTTTCCTAGAGGATCCATATTCTGGAATTCCTTTGTGGCTTCCAAGGATATATTGAATAAGGGCTCAATTTGGGAGATTGGAAAAGGTAATAGAATTATCTTTTGGAATGACAACTAGATTGAAGATAAGCCTCTGGCTAGCATGGAATCTTGGAAAATGGTAGCACAACATTATGAAGGCAGGGGGAAAATTTGGATATGGGACTATTGGATTCGGGGTGAAACAATTAGTGGGGTGGAATTGAACCCACTCCTAATTTTAATGGGGATTGATATCCTTTTTGGGAGCTCAACAATAAATTAAGGAATTTCTACATACCCAAATTTCAAAACAAGGAAGACTCCATTAAATGGAAAGAGGAAGAGTCAAGGAATTACTCAGGTTAAATCAACCTATAGGCTGAATTTTAAAGACTCTATTCAAAAGAGTATTGGGGTAGACTTTGGGTGAAAGATCTTACTTCTAAAGTGAATATCTTATATTTCTTAGCATCCTAAAACAAGATCCTAATGATGGATAATCTTAGGAAACATGGTTTGACCATCCCCAATAGATGCTCGCTTTGTAAGAAAGAGGAGGAAAGTGTCAATCATCTTCTTCTTCATTTCCTTTTTCTCAAATGGTTTTTATGTCTATCCAGGAACTATTCAAATTTCAATGGACCATGCCGGCATCCATTGAGGAATTTTACATGCAATGGGAGAGCCATTTCAAGTTACCTATTTTGGTGATGGCCTGGAAAATTGCCCTTCCTCATCTTTTTTGGGGTCTATGGAAAGCTAGGAATGACTACATATTTTGTGACCAAAAGGCTAACCTCAAGAAGGTTAGAAGTAGAGTGATAGCTTCCATCAAAGAAAATATCAAATATTTTAAAGGTAAGGTGAAAAATCCCTGTCCTAGATGGGAAGAAGAAGTTCTTAAAATTTTCACCCTCAGTTCTTTGGAGATCAGAAGGCCCAGAATTCAAACCAGATGGATAAGACTGGAGAGCAATGTGTTTAAACTAAATTTTGATGGTGCATCAAAAGGAAATCCAGGCCCTGTTGGAGGGGGGGAATCATTAGAAGCAGTGATGGAGACTGGCTATATGCCTATGATGGCCCTCTGGGGAGACAAAATAACAATATGGCGGAGGCAAGAGATATTTTGTGGGGTGTTAACTCTGTCTAAGGATAGAGGGATAAAAATATCAGATTATGGGAGATTCCCTCATTATTTTTAACACCCTTACCAATAATAATACTATTAATTAGACCCTAAGAAATGTACTTCATGATGCCATGGAAAATTTAAAAGTTTTTGACAAGGTTTCAATTAATCATATCCCGCATCAAGGTAATACATCCGTGGATAAATTGGAAAAGTATGGCATACATTGTCATGAATATAAAATATGGAGTAAAGGTAATGAATTTCCCTCAACAATTAATGAAACAATCGAAGGGATATAATGCACTAAATTTGATGATTTTTACACGAGTGAACATTGTTGTCACTTGGGTAAAGATAGTTTATTTAAGGGGAGCATATTCACCTTATGTTTCAATTTTTCTAAAATTATTTTGTGTATTAATTGTGATGGCGAGATGGAAGGTTATGCATTTCTTCCATGGGAGGTGACAAAATCGGGGTTGATCTCACAAGCCAAGGTTTCAAAGATTATAATCCACCTTTGTGGAAAGCACTCAAGATTGGGGGTTTTCACAATTTTATCTCTAAATTACATGGCCATGACCCTTCATTGTCGAAGGATTTTGGCATGGCTTGGAATGAGGGAAAGTTTATGGTGAGAGGCATGGAAATTGAAGTCACTAAGAGTGCCATTGCTCAGATTACAGAGATACAGATGGAAGGGCTCAAGATTTTCAAAGATAGAACTCGCAGGGAGCATGAAATTGAGATGTTTTTTGGGTAAGGAAAGGTGTATTTTTTCACTAATGGCATTGCTAGATCTTGTATTCTGGGCATTTGGAAGGAGGTTTGTCTCTAAATTATGAAGTATATTACTTTGGAGGGAAAATATCATAAAATTTACATGCACCATCTGTCTCTCCTTAATATGTTCAGACATAAAATTATGGTGAGCATTCCTTTTTCCTTTTTATGTCACTGACTATTTATTTAAGGAGTTTCTGAAGGACAAGGCACACATGCCTATCCATGAAGGGCCCATTCTTCGATGTACAAGAATAGAAGCCCATTCTATCCAAAACCCTGAAAGACATAAAAGAGGAGGAAGACATCACCCTGACAGGTGCCTTAGTAAAATGAGGGCCGATAAAATGCCAGTGTACAAGAATGATGAGGAGGATTATGTGCTTGAAAAATGGGTGGAGGAAAAATGTGAAGCTAGCACTTCTAGGAATAAGGGCATTGATGGTGAAGATAGGGATTTCGAGGGGTTGAAAAAAAGGTTCAATATTTGGATATGGTGATGCAGATATGGAAGAGAACAATGCTAGCTATCGAGAGGCTATGATGGATGTTATTCAGGCTTCCAAATAATTTTCACTACCTAGGTGAATACCAATCAGGTGATAGTCGAGTTGGAAAAATAGGTCAAAGCTTTGAGTAACAGGTTGGAGATGATAGAGGAAGGAATGAAAAAGAGAAATTTCAAATTATGTGTTAGCAGCTCTAAGGATGATGTGGATGAGGATCAGATTGTGATGAGAGAAAGGGAATAACACAACAAAGAAAGTCCTGTTGAAAATAGGGAAGCTTCCCCTAAAAGCTAAAATATTTTCTAATCATGAACTGATAGTGGTTTTTTGGCAAACCGTGCATAATGCCTAGTTTCTTGGGCTTTCTCAATTTTTGCTTCGTGGTTTTTCGTGGTGCAGGTATTTTCATTGTAAGATTTAAGCCTGTTTAACTCCTTTTGGACCATTCTCAATCTACTTTGGTTGATTGTTTCTAAGATTTCTTTTGTATCTTTCATTGTTTGGCCCTTGGGAGCTGATCCTGTTTTTATCTTATCTAATAAAAACTTACCATCATAGCTATGAAGCTTAGGAGAAACAAAATTAATAGGAAAAGGGTAAGAGGCCACTTAGTGTATGTGGGTTATGGAGAAAATACATAAAATCCATAACATGAGAATAAGTAGACATACCTTGTTGTAATTATATAATTTTATCTTGTAAAATTTGACCAAGGATTCAAGAGAACACATGTTAGAATAATAAGCATGTGAGGTATTATGTGTATATGTAGGAGATGTAATATTGGTATTAGTTATAGGAATATAAATATAAACACTATGAAGTGTAGGATTAAATGCCTCCAATGAAATAGGTATTCTAAATGTAGGAATAGAATATTCATGCACACTAGATGATGGATGATTAAGATCATCCATGGAATATAAAAAGTAATTTTGAGTTGATATCTTGTAGAATAAATAATAATGTAAATATCATCAAGATATTCCTTTAATAAATGTGCAAAATGTTGTGCCTCATCATATGATAACACATGGTTGTTAGACATGTTATGAGATACTTCACTTTGTATAATATTAGTAAAAAGATGAACTTAAAATGACAAAAGATATCAGTAATAACATATGAATTCCTACGAGAGAGGTATTTTCATAGGGTGTGGGCTGATTATAGTGAGAGGACCAATTTTAAACATATGGAGAATGAATAAATGGTTCCCCATCCTTATATTAAGGCTAAATGTGGACTTGATTAGAGGGATAATAGATTCTACTAGATAAAGGGTGGGAAATATTTGGTTGGAGATAAAAATGAAGATAATAATAATGATCCATAATACCTAGAGTCATAACATAGTAAAATAAACAAGGGGAAAACCCTAGGGGCACTAGGGTTTGAGAAATAAATTTGATTCAAGAGTTGGGTTCACCAAATGTTTACACCCTAATTAAATCTATGTTATGTAAAGTACACAACAATAAATAGTATGTAAGGGTTTGTAACAGGATTATTATGATATAATTAATTTACCATTAACCATTCATAACCAAAATAACACATGACTACTTGTAATAATTGATAAAATGATAAGTAATGGCTCAAACACGTAAGGGGAGAAATATATTTATTGATGAGTTTATTATTTGACTTATTATATCATCTATGTGGCTATTGATTTGTTCTTAAACATGTTAATTAGTGCATGGGGGATGTCTTGTATAGCTATATCCTAGTGAGGTTGATGCATTTCTCTTGTTTTTGTTTCATGCAAACTGTTGACCATAGAAATTACCTACTATTTGCTTCTATGGGTAATGTGGTGACGTGTGCAGGATAATGATGAGATTTTTTTCCAATTATGGGAAGTTTCAATCAAGGAGGCCGAGTATTTAGCCATTATGCCATCATGGAGGATTTTTCCATAACAAGCCTACAAACATGAATCCTATTTTTAGTTATATCATAGGATTTCAATGAAATTTAATGAGGCTGTTATTGGTTGAATTCAGTGCCTATAATCTTGGCACATTTTGTAACTAACTATTTCTATAAAGAAACCTTCTTGAGAATAATTTCATAGTTAGTTGATATAGTAGTTTTATAGTACAATTATCTATCAGTTAGTATTTACTTTCACCCTATGATGGAGATATGTTCTGGAACTTATTTGAATTAATATAGTCGATGTTGTTTTGAATATCATCTGGTGTTAAGAGTACCTCCATCCCAAGGAAGAGCAAGGGCCCACTCAACCAAGGTGATTGGAGGATTTATGTTTCATGCATGCTCGTGGTTTCTGATAAGTTCAAGTTTGAATGCTTATTTGAATGTAATTACTTATTTCCTTGCTTTGGTATATTTATTTAATGTTATTTTAATTTAGTGTGTGGTATTTCAAATCTACTATTTCAATTAAGTATGTGTGTTATTTCAATTTGGTGTGTGAATTTAAATTTTAGTTAAAGTATTTCCTTTGAACACAATTTTTATAACAATAACAATATTTCAGTAGTTTAGCATTGAATTTTCGTAGATTAGAAGAGAGTCAAGAGGAAACACACCAATCAAACCCCCCAAAAAGGAACCACTTAAATAAATGAGTTGTATAATACTTCATTACATACAACCTAGGACACATAGCCCTGGTTTTATAATGACGCTTGATGAGAAGAATCTGTTGTTTAAATGATTGGATAATACAATGACCCATCATTTTTGGCACCATTGTCAAGGACACCATAAGCACAACATGCAATTCTATCCACCTTACATGCTATGGGTGTTAGTGAAGTTAATCTATGCAACCAATAGGAGTCCTAAGCCTTGTTTACATGACCAATATTGATGCACATGCCACAGGATGCTCAAGGGAGATTTATACCTCGTAATATTCAAAGAATATCTCCAAACAAAGCACAAGTAGGGAACACTTTGAAAATGACACTAAATCTAATACAACACCTAGAAGCCTTTCTGAACAATATGCATCATCTTATCTAGAACTAGAACAACCTTCAGAGTTGAGAGACAACGAGTATGATGAGGACCGACATTTGTGTATAAAATTTTATTATCCCATTATCCTAAATGAGGATGAGGATGCACCCATGAAAAACATCTCTCCCTCCATTCTCCCTATATTTCAAGGAATGTCTACAGAAGACCCAGATCAATTCTTATTTGAATTCAAAGTTTTTGCTAAACATATGACTACAAAAAAAACAACCAAAAACTCAAAATTTTCCCTTATATCCACAAAGACTGTTGTATGAGGTGGTTCATAGGATTTCCCCTAACTCCATTCATTCATGGGAGAACATGGAGACATAATTTTTGGACAAATATCAAGACTACTATAGGGGAAGAGATAGGAGAGAAGAGTTCTTCTAGATAAAGAAAAAAGAAGATGAAAATATGGAAGATTATTTAGATAGATTTATCTTTCTCCATAGAAGGAGTGGTTATGAGTTAAATGCAGAAATCACTAAGAAAATTTTCCTTAAAGGAATTGATGAGGAAACCAAAGATTCCCTCCATCTTATGGGAGGAGGTGATGTAAAAACTCACCATGACACAAATTACTGAGTTATGTAGGAGTTACTCTAGAACAAGAGGAGGTATAAGGTGAAGAAAAACATCAAAAAATGCCCTAGGTACCTCATAACTTCTCGAGGAAATGGATAACATGAAAACATACATCCTGTCACAATTGAAATCAACCATAGATGGACTGAAAGCCAAGAACAATGCTACAAAGGAACCTTTAGATATATACTTGTCCTAAATGTAGGAAGAGACATCCTTTGAGATAATTCCCTTTGGATGTCATAGACATGTGCTTGATTTGTGATGTCTCTAACCATGATACTAATCATTATAATCTCCTACCTCAACTAAAAGAGAGATTAAATGCTATCACTCAATCAAATGTAGAGGTAAAATTTATGCAACAATTGAATAATCAATTTTCTTATGCCCCTCAACCTACTTAGAACCCATGGATGATGCCATGGCCTAATTAGGCTCCTCCAAAAACTTGGGGATAACTTGAATGGACACCACCAAACTAGGTAGCCTATCCACATCCACCACCATGGGTACCTCCATATAATTAGCAAGGTTGGGCACCTCTAGCTAATATACCACCATGGAAAAATCAATAGTGAGCACCTCAACAAAGTGATAATCAACCAAGGATGTTTACACAACAATAGAAATATTTAATGCCCCCTCCATAATAGAATTATCAAGTAAGGTCAAGTAGAAAAAATCAACTTCCATCTCAAATTGTCTTGAACCCTAAAAATCAACAAACAATTTCAATTAATGAAGCAGGAAAAGGTGAGATGATGCAGATGAATGCCATTAATAATGTAAAACTAAGGTCTAGAAGGACATTAAAAAACTATAGTATTGTTATCACGAAATACCAGAGGAAAATGAGCAGATACTAAAGGAAAGTGAGGATATACCTGAGGAAAATAAGGAAACTGAACATGTTTCACAGACATGAGCCACTAGGAACAAAAATGTGCATGAATTTCCTTTCCCATAACGGTTGAGAGAAACACACAATGAGGAAGAAACAACGCTATTTCGGAGCTAAAAAAGATGAACATCAAGTACCACGTTTGAGAGCAATATGGGACATTCCGGAGTTAAATCAGACCATTAGAAGCCATTATATAAAAACACTAGGAAGGAAGAGGAAGTACCCAAAAACAATCAAAGTGGAGGGAAATATAGCTGATCTCGTGGCTGGAAAGCTTCTTTCACCAAAATATGGGGATCCTGGGAGTCCAGTCATTACTATTTTTGTAAATGGTCAATCAATCTCTAACGTTTTGGTAGATCTTGGTGCTACCATCAATGTTATAACAAAAATATGTTAAATCATTGTCTTTAATAGGATTACAACCAACTAATACCATTCTTCAATTTCCGATCAATCTATTGTTGTACCAAATGGAGTGATTGAGGATATTATAGTCACATTTGAATCTTGGGAGTATCCTCGTTAATTTTATGGTCTTACACCATAAAGATCAGAAGTTGGGATACCCAGTCATCTTAGGGAGGCCCTGGTTAGCTAGTGTTATTGCGTACATTGATTGTAGGTTGGTAAAAATGACTATTTTGAATGGGAAAAAATCAAATAATATTTCACTTTATCCTCCTACCCAGCCATATGTGGATGTTTGTGTGTATGGGTTGATTTTTCATATACTAATAATATGAGTTCCTCTTATCTGGCCACCATTGCAGTGACAAATAATATGGAAGAAATTATTGATTCATACACAATGTATGATGAAGAGGATACCGCAACTACATAAACCGGACTGTGGCTCCAAAAAATTCAAACTGAGGCTACGAAAACAACTTTTTAAAACTCAATGGATAATATCACCAAGGTAAGTGAAATTTCTATTGGAAATTGTGAAGAAATATATGATTATCATGATGAACATATAGTCACTGATTTCCATTTTCCTTCAAGAAAGGTTTTATACCTTGAAAACATGACTATTTTGCACATGCTACAGACCTCATGTTTGTCCCTTGAATTCTTTAATTGCTGATGTAGAGCTTGCTATTATGAAAGATACTAAACAAGTGACTATTGACATAGGAAAAGAACTAACCATTGGTAATAATTTAGAAGCCATCCAAGAGAATAGGGTTATAGAAATATTGAGGAAGCATTCCAAATATTTTTCTTGGGATTATAATGATATGAAAGGGATTCATCCAAGCATCTGCACTCACCATATTTACACCGAGGATGTTAAACCTATTTGAAAACCACAACGAAGAATTAATCCAACACTTAGAGACATTGTCAAGAATGAGATAGAAAAACTGTTGAAGGTAGGATTCATATATCCTATATCTGATAGTTAGTGGGTATCACCATTAGTTATAGTTCCCAAGAAAAATAGTAAGTGGAGAATTTGCATAGACTATAGGAAACTTAATAAAGCCAAGAAAAATATTAGTTTCCCCTACCCTTTATTGATTAGGTTTTGGACAATCTGGTAGGAAAGAAATATTTGTCCTTCTTGGATGAGTTTAGTTGAAATAACCAAATCAATATAACACCTGTGATCGGATAAAACCACCTTCACTTGTCCTTGAGGTACATTTTCATATGGAGTTCTACCATTTGGGATTTATAATGCACTTGCTACCTTCCAGAGAGTAGTTTTGATCATTTTGTATACTTTACAAATGAATGTGTCGAAGTTTATATGGATGATTTTACCGTCCACGGGTCAACTTTTGATGAATCTTTGAATAATCTTGAAAAAGTGTTAACTAGATGTGAACAAAACTAGCTTTCCTTGAGTCATGGAAAATGTTTGATAATGTTTGATCAAGGAATTATCTTGGGTCATCATATTTCTACCAAAGGTATACAGGTTGATCCTAAAAAGATAGAAGTAATTACTAAACTTCCTACACCAAAAAATCAGACTGATATCAAGAGTTTCCTTGGACATGCAAGATACTATAGGCGGTTCATAAAATATTTTAGTAAGATTTAAGCCCCCATGTTTTACTTATTGAAAAAATATTATGTCTTTGAATGGTCTCCTCAATGTCAGCAGGATTTTGAAGTTATCAAGGAGAAATTAACCACTGCTCTAGTTTTGAGAGGACCCAATTGGGGACAACCTTTCCATATTCACACTGATGCTTCTAACACAACAATGAGAGTTGTTCTTGGAAAAAGGATGAAGAAGACCAGATGTATGCCATATATTACATTAGAAAAATTTGACCCCAACAGAGAGAAATTATACCACTACGGAAAAAGAGTTTTTAGTTATTTACTCTCTGAATAAATTTAGACATTATATTACTGGATACAAAATCTTTGTGTACACTGACCATTCAGCCATAAGATATTTGATGAATAAACCAGTAGTAGGGGTAAAATTATTAGATGGTTACTCTTGTTGCAAGAATTTAACTTAAATATTATTGATAAGATTGGGAAGGATAATGTTATTATTGATTTCCTTTCGAGATTGAATGTTTCAGGAGAAGAAGAGGTAGTCCAATGCCACTTTCCAGATGAGAACTTATTTGCGGTGAACTCAACCTCCATATTTTACTGATCTTGCAAACTACCTTACTACAGGGAAGTTTTCATTCTACTTTACCAATAAGGAACGAAGGAGATTAGTTAAAAATAGTTCAACATACAAATGGTGTAATGGAATTTGAATGCAATTAATTATTTCCTTGCTTTGGTATATTTATTTACTACTATTTTAATTCAGTGTGTGTTATTTCAATTATGCTATTTCAATTCAATATGTGTGTGTTATTCCAATTATGTTATTTTAATTCAGTGTGTGAATTTCCATTTTAGTTAAATTATTTCCTTTGACGCATTTTTTATTACAACAACATTGTTTCAGTAGTTTAGCATTGCATTTCCATAGATTAGAAGAGAGTCAAGGGGAAACACACCAATCAAACCCCCCAAAAAGGAACCACTTAAACAACTGAGTTACATAATACTTCATTGCATACAACCTAGGACACACAACCTTGGTTTTATATTGATCCAAATAAAAAAGATACAAATGTGCAAATAGGTGAAAAGGGTAGATTAGATATGGAGATGATTCATTTTTCTTTATAGAACTAAAAATTAAGAAGGGTTAGGGCCTTAGAAATACTAGTTGGTTTAGATTGAAATTACAAGGTCTTAACACAAAGTTGTATGGTATGGACCCTTGAAATTTGGTTTCTAAAACTTCTTGTGTGTTTAGATTTCCTATAACATACCTTCCTGATGTTTCAATATTTATTACACAACCTCAATATGATCTATGTAACTTGTAATAATGTATAAACCCTTCATCAAAATCATTAGCAAACCAAAAGGAGAAATCATGTGTGTGTGTGGTGAGGTTGGATTATCCTTGGCAGTCAACCCTAACTGTTTAACTAATCAAAGTGCTGAATTACATGCCATCATGTGGGATCAAGCCTCATGTAATTATGCAGGGCATCTCGAGGACTAAGGAAATACCTACACCAAGGATGATGTACGCAAGAATTGGAAGGCACATAGGAAAATGAGAGATAAATCATGAAGGTAAGCGTAACATAATGAGATATTTCCAATGAGTGGGCACAAACCCATAAGTGCATGGGGAGATAGACATGCCAAGGAAAAAAGGAAAGAGACAATATAGTGCTTGAAGGATGCACATAAAAGAAAGGTCATGATGAGAAGGTGACAGGAGAACAAAAGGAGAATAGGATTGGATCAAATCCACATAGAGAGAGATGTTTGGGAAGGAAGTGAAGATGAAAGGAAATATTTTGTGATGATGTTGATGTTATAGAGAAGGGGAAGAAGCTGAGGATAAATGAATAATAAGGGTGTGAGAGTTTTAGAGTAAGGTTTGGAGAGTGTAGAGTGTGAAGGAGTATTGGAATCTAGGAAAAATTAGAGAGAAGCAACACATGGAGAAGAGATAGCCAATGAAGAAGGAAAAGAGAAAAAGAGGAGCACAAGAAGAACTATGGAGAATCCTAAAGGTAAAGGAAGGGTCATGATAAAGGCATGAAGAATGAAGCTCGGGGTGATAAGATTGATAGGGAGGGATAAAAACATACAATTATACATGGTCACGTGGTTGATAATGACTAGATAATGGAGTGATTGATAAGAGGATCCAACCACCAAATGACATGGCATGACAAGATTGATGAACATAGATAATGTAGATAGGGGTATTTAAAATCTCAAGTTAAAAATTTACATTTGAGAGGGAATGCCGTAAAAGCTAGCTGAGTAGAGAGAGAAAATTAGGAATACCAAGGTGTGTGTGGCTATAAGGAGGAGCCTCCAAGTTTATGGTTATTGGTTAGAGGTCTTGAAGGAGTTAGGGGACCGAGGGAGGAGGATGGGATTGGCCATAAATCCAAATAAGTGAAACTAAAATGTTTGGTAGGACTTAGAAGGAACCAATTTTGTAAAACATCTATGAAAGAGGTGTGATAGGTCTATCATGAGAAATAATGTAGATGTCGTATGATATTTAACTATTAATAAAAATACCACTTATTTCATAGTTTTTTTTTTTTTCTATAGTAGGCTTAAGGAGTACCCGATAGACCATCCCTTTATCAACTGGTATAAGAGTAGGATGCTTTACTACTATAGAGGCTAGAATAGCCGAAACATGAGGTAGATCATGTGGAGGAACTATGTTCTCCACTGTGAGAAGTGGGTAGAGAAAACAAATTGAAACTAAAGTGAAATGCTTAGAAGGGTTAAAGATATTGCATAAGAAGGCAAGATGCTCGAAGGAAAGATATGTGTTCAATCTTCATTCATGAATAAGTTGGAGGAAATGTTGGTAGATATTCAAGGAATCATGGTGTGAGGACTAGACTAAAAGGAACTAGATAATACCACTAAAGAAGAAGGGGTTCTATGGCTCGAGACATCCAAAGAAGAAAGGAGGAGGAATTGGTGAAGAGTTAAGATAGTGAAATAAATTGCACATGAGGAATTCCATAAGGGAATAAAAGGAAAGAGGTGTGTGTAGAGACACATCCATAGATTACACAAGTAGAGAAAAATAAATAAGGAACTAACACGAGAGCACCAAAATGGAAGAGGGTTCAATTGCAAGAGTACTACAGAAGATGTGTAAGAGGGAGCACATCAACAAGATTCACATGTTGAGTGAAGGGTAAAGAGAGAAGTCACCTAGAAAAAAATGGTAGCACATGAGAGTATCACACTAGCCAAGGAAGCTACCAATAAGGGAGAGATGGTCATTATAGACCATGAGGGTGTAAGAAACACATGGAACCATGGGAGAAGATTGTAGTAAATAAGGTGGAACTGAAGGAAGTGAGGATACACACAAAGTACATAGAATATACATGAGATGACATATCAAAGGAAAGAAAGGTGGGGTGTGTGGAAAAATATACAAAAGAGAATACCCAATAGAAGTAAGAAGCACAGAAGATTTTGCGAAAGAGGAAACTATGATAGGAGTTGAGAAACACAAAGAGAATGATACATGTGGAAATATGAGTACCACTACGGGAGTATATGAGAAATATAGAGAGATTGTGAGAGTACAAGTGAAATAAAGCGTAGATGATAAGGAGATCCAAAGTGATATAAAGAGAAAGCATGTATAAAGGTGTGTAATATAAGAGAAGCACACAAGATGAGGAGAGTGCAATGATAATTTACTAAAACTATAGGAGAATGCAGAGGAGAAGAATGGGATTGAAAGAGGATGAGAGAGGTTGATCCTAGAGGAAGTTTCCCTTAAGATAAAAATTGTAGATAAACTAAGTGAAAAATTTATTAAAGAGTGTGCATGAGAAATAGTGCACTAAGAGGGAAGATTTTGGAAGCTAGCTAAAATAGGAGCACGATGTGAAGGTTCCAGAAGTTATATACAAGGAATGTGTACTAGAATAAAGTAAAAGTGGTGAAGAAAAATTACCGCACAAAGAGGGAAAGGAGAAGTGGATCATAGCCACTAAAGTAGGAAGTTTTGTGCAAAAGAACTAAGTACCATTAGCGGAATATGGTCTAATGGAGACTAAGAGAGGAAAGAGAGGATAATCCCTCAATAAGACCTCAAGTAAGGATGCACAAAAGAGTCACACATAGTAGAGCATGGAAAGAAATATAATCACTATGGAGAAAAGCCCTAGAAATATAAGGGTAAGGATGATGAGTACCAAGGGATAAAAGGTCACAGGTAGGTCTAAACCCACAAGTGCATAGGGAGAAAAATATGTAGAAGGGAAGAAAGTGAGAGAAGGTAGTATTAGACAATGCACAAAGGAGAATATGTGTATATTAAGTAGTAAAACCCACATGTGTGAAATAAAAAAACATGGGGAGGAAGTGTTGTAGCTGAAAGGTTACAAAGAAAGGAAGAAAAATGGTAAAATAATCATGAGAAAGGAGAGAATTCAAGGAAAGAAGTGTGTGCATGAAGAACACGTAGAGAAAAAATATTGGAGAGGAAGAAGAGAATTAAAGAAAAACCCAATGGACATAGATGGGGATGTATGGAAAATGGTAAGCTCTGAGACTCACTCAAATGGGAGTTGGAGGAGATAATTAACTCTTAGTGAAAAAATATTTATAGAGGAAACAAGGACGAATGTTTTAAAAAAGTAGGGACTTACAAAACAAAAGGAGCAGAGACCCATTAGGGATTAGGATAGGAAACCCATTTATGAGGAGAGGATTCACAATAGTGTGTGTGGGATAACATGTAGAAGTGAATAAGAAGGGTGTGAGAGTTTAGTGTATGGGTCAAAGATTGCATAGTGTGAATGAGTACATGAAAACATAGAGAGAAACAATGTGTGGAGAAGAGATAGCTAAGGAAGAAGGAAAATGAAAATAAGAGGAACACGTGTAGAAATATGGATAAGACCAAGGAACAATAATGTGTATGAAAAAAAAGTGAATAACAAAGCCCAAGGTGATAATATTGGTCTAGGAAGGGATGACAGAGATAATAAGCCTACATGGTCTAGTAGTGATAGTGACTAGAAAATGGAGCGAATGATAAGAGGATCCAACCACCAAGTGATATGGCCTGACATGATTGAATGAGTGAAAATCACATAAATAGAGACATTTAAGAGTGAGTTCAAAATTTGGGTTTGAGTTGGAACACCGAAAGATCTAGCCGAGCGGAGAGAGAAAAGTAGGAAGACCAAGGTGCATTTAAATAACAAGACACAATATCTCCAAACTATCATTAGATTTTTTAAATCATTACTTATGTTTTTCATTTATTTATAATAATTTCAATGGATATGATTTTAATAGTAAAAACCTTTTAACTATCCCATCTTACAAATTTCCCAACATTTTCCCAAAATAATAATAAACCACACGTAAATGTTGGTTCGTACGAGGTAAACAATATAATGATGGGGAACATGGTCCCAACCCTTATCAATGTGTCTAGTTTAATTATAATTTGGAATCCATTGGGTCAATTTTAATCATCATTTAGAATCCATGTTATAATTAGATTCTTGTCAATTTTTATTTTAGTCTTAAGGAATCGAAATCCTAGTTATCTGGGATAAAGCTAGAAATGGATTTTGCATGGTAGTTGAACTGTTGTTGCATGGTGTTATGGGGACGTGGAAGTACTTTGGAGGAAGAAAATAATAGGAAAGTATCTTCTTGCCTTTTTTCCTGCTAATGATTAGACATTTCAAAGCACTTATGGGTTGGAAATGATAAGTTATTGAGTATATATATATATACCAATATAACAATATACTGATATATACACGATGTTGGTAGCTTGATGGTTATGGATTCATGTAGAGTGCACTTATTTTTGGAATGAATATTTTGTGTATTCTTCATCTACATTACATGTATGAGTATTTTTAGAAAATTCAAATGCCCATTCTCATACAAGTAATATAGAGGAAAAATAGAGGTTACTTTTTAATTTTGTATAGAATGGGAAACTTCCCATTCTCATAGGATTTATAGAGGTATTAAAATAATGAAAAATAAGTTTGACCATTAAGTTATATTTCCTTTAGAAGGTTCTCACCTCTCACACACTCGAGGTCATTAATTTAGAACTATTTAAATGTTTAAGTTGAATATTTCCTGTATTCTTCCTCTATATTTCCTATATGAGAATTTTTAGAATGGGCATCTTCCCATTCTCATACAAGAAATATAGATGAAGAATAGAGGTTACATTTTTATTTTGTATACAACAAGAATATTCCCATTCTCATACATGTAATATAGTCTAAGAATAGAGGTTACATTTTTATTTTTTATAGAATGGGTAGATGCCCATTCTCATACAAACAATATAGAGGAAAAATAAAGGTTACATTTTAAGGATTCATAGTAAATTCTCTGTGATAGATAGATATATTTATGTTGTGTTAATATGTTTGAGGTAATAAAATAAAAATAATAAGTTCGACCATCACTGTATATTTCCCTTACAAGGTTATCACCTCTCCCATACTTAACTCATTAATTTAGAACTATTTAAATGTTTAAGTTGAATATCATATTTCTCAAAATAGTTGGAATCTAGAATGAAAAATAAACATAATCATAAGTGTTTTCATATATATATATATATAGTTTGGAACATAGATAAGAAGTTACTTTCCACTTGTGATGAACCGACTTTGCTAACTATTTTACATGAATATAAGAAGAGAATCATTATGTGAATGGAAATGAATTTTCCTTGATTGTAAACTACCAACATTATGATGATTCTTGCAGGTGTTACATGGAAACCCATGTGTCCAAAAACGTGAGTGGATACCCATATCTTGAAAGGTGAAAGGAAAAAGGAGAATGTATACCAATGTCTGAAAAGAGACTATCAAACTACTCGTATTTGATGAAAGTGATCTTGTGGGAACAATGTAACCCTTGAGGATGTATTAATATGAATATATCATTGAATGGAAGGATATATTCTTTACCTAAAATTATATTTCAATCCCACGTTTATTTGTTTACTTTGATTTATTATACTACCATTTAACGAGCTTACTCCTTCGGGATGGAAAGACCCATGTTAATAATTTTTAGTTCAACTCAAACATTTAAATAATAATATTGTGATATTTTAGAATTCAACTTAAACATTTAAATAGTTCTAAATTATTTTGTTCAGTTTAGGGAGTTCATATAATTTTATGGAAAATATACCCTAATGGTTAAACTTATTAACACATCATATATATATATATATCAACACAACGTTTAATATTGTATCCCTAATAAGTATATATGTGTAGGCTGACTAAAAGTGTAAAAATTAGAGCCTTTGTGTATGATAATGGTTTTGGATCTGTTCCTTACCACTTTGGTATTTTTGTTGTAGTTGATCGATTTTCTAAAATGGCTGTAATGGTTTCCTGTAAGAAAAATATTTCTACTGAAGATACTGCTAAAATTTATTTCAGTCATGTATGGATCAACTTTGGGCTCCCCAAGTCTATTGTTTCTGATAGGGATAGCAGGTTCCTGAGCATCTTCTGGTCCACCTTATGGGGAATGCTAGATACAAAGTTGATGAAGTCCACATCCTTTCACCCACAGACTGATGGGCAAACAGAAGTGGTGAATCGCCTAATTGTTCACATGCTTCGTATGTACCACTCCAAGCACTCCCGCACATGGGACGAGGCCCTGCCATACATACAACATGGATACAATCGAGCCCTGCACAGCTCCACTAAACACAGTCCTTTTCAAGCTTGTTATGGATTCCAACCTATGGCTCCCATTGATGTATGCATCCCAATTCCTGCCATGGAATTCACACTTCATGGAAAAAGTGAAGCAGAAAAGGCGACAAGGTTTGTTGAGCAGATCCAGCACATTCAGCACCAAGTCCATGACATTTTACAGAAAATGAATAAAAAATATAAGAATCGCCATGATAAACACAGGATTCCGCATCATTTCCAGGTTGGTGATAAGGTTTGGTTGCGGCTTCAGAAGGAACGACTTGCAGGTCCACACAGAAAGATTCGACCTCTCTGGTATGGTCCTTACACTCTCACTAAGCAAGTAGGGGAAAATGCTTTCGAGTTGAATCTTCCACCCTACCTTGGTCTGCACCCCATCTTCAATGTGGACCTCCTCAAGCCATACCATCCACCTTTGTTGGATACTTCAGTCACAGCAGAACAATTGGACATCTCTGAGCTCAATCCAGCAAGTCTTTCCCCAGCTGAAGAAGATCAGATTGTGGACAATTTGACTAAGACCACCAGAGGACAACCTATTCAACTCTATCGTGTGATAAAGAAAGGAAATCTCAGTCACCAAGGTGAATGGCTCACTGCATACCAGGTAAAGAAGCAATTTCCACAGCTGATGGGGCATCTTAATGCAATGGGGACCATTGCTTCTGAAGGAGGGAGGAATGATCCAGGCAGCAATTCTAGTGGCGCAACTTCCAGAGACCATAACTTTTGCACCGTAGCTCCGATTGACTCCGTTCAAAAGGCAACGGAAAGCTTGGAATGTGTAGAATGTGATGAGAAGGTGCGGAACTTTGTTCGAAATGTTTGACCCCCGAAATCCGCGTTTAAGGGGCCCAAATTGTGATTTTTGTACTGCTGTCTAAAAATAGTAAATTCTAAAAATAGTATGTTTCGCAAAATTAGTGCACATGTAAGTCTTGGAAGATGAAACACCTCGTCTCCCTCGAGACTGGTGACCTTCCACATCTTTCTAGGTGTCCTTTCGTATTTATAAAGTATTATAAATACATATGTAACCGGAAGAAGAGATAGACATCTCTTGGCAGAGATAATTGATGTATTTCAAATCTTTGAGTAATTTACATCTCTTTTCAGAGATAGTTGTTTTGCAATTCATTTGGCACATTTGTTAATCTGTTCCTTAAGTCTGAAACCCCTCGGTTTTGGATCAATGGGAATTTTCCCATTCTATACAAAATTAAAATATAACCTTTATTATTCCTATATGAAAATGGGCATCTTCCCATTCTAAACATTCTCATAGAAGAAATAAAATTAATATTGAACTCAAACATTTAATACCTATATAAAGGCTATGAAAATGGGAATCGCCCATTCTATACAAAATAAAAACTGTCCTAGTAAGATGTCCTTCAATGGAGAATATGATATTGTTAATATTAGTTTAACTCCCAAAGTATGAGGTTTGATTTTGAGATTTTGAATTTGATGCTCAAGGATGACAGTAGAAGGATACTTGATATAGGTTCATCTTGATGTTTATTGGTTAGAATATTTTTTTATTTTTATAATCAAATTAATTATAATTTATTTTATAAAAACAATATAAGTCTAGGAGATATAAATCAATGCAGAAATTGTATGTTAGGTTTTAAGTTTTATTTAATTGTCATCCTAGAGGACTACATTTTAGAGAAGAAAATGTATAGAAAAAAATTAGAGCTTGAAATATAAGTTTACTTTCCTAAATTACTTTGAGCTGATACACTGATTTATTCATTAGGAGTGCTTAAGAAAGCCTTTATCAAATGACATTATGATTTGAGAGATACCCCTTTTGAATAACTATCTTATGACTTTTATGTTATTTCAATCTATGTATTCTTAGGAAAATATAAAATCCATTTGGACACTATGTCTAAAGCTGTAGGGAATTCTTCCTCCTTTCCCATACTATTGTGAATGCTTAAATTTTAAATGTTTATCCTATGGTACACTGTAAATCATGGAAAGGAATAAATGTGAGGGAATATTGTGATAGAAATCATGATGGAGGAAAAATATAATCTTGATGTGTTATTAGATTGCACTCCTCTTTTTATTGGACACCCCATGTATAACGTAAAGTTAAGTGTAATGGGTATCAAGATAGTTATGTTGAGTCACAGTCTTGTGAACTGCTATTGAGAAGAAGACAATTAGAATGACTATGTGGAGTAAGCCCATGTTCCTGAGACTGAAGCTTGTGCTTCCTAATTTCTTAAAGATGGATACATCTGTGTATAACTATAGTGACTTGAAAAAAATCATTTATGGGGAACCTATAAAGAAATTATGATCTTTAGATTGGATTATATAGGTAATTTTCTATTCTTTTATAGAGCCTTTGTAAAGGTATGATTTCTATTTTACCAGGACCTTTTGGTATATTCCATTCCAAATAAAAACAAATGGGTCTATCTTCTTGGAAGAATTGTAATAACTATTTAGTACACCAAATATTAAGATGATTGTGATATTTTCTATATAAATTTGAATAAAAATAATTAATTGTACTCAAAAATTACTATGTCGGGTAGATAGTTCTCAGATATAATTTGGGAAAGAGTGACTAATTACTTGTCAAAATTATTTGATGTCGTAAAGACCTAAGATCCATTTATTTTTAGACCAAACTTTGGGTTGAAATTTGATATGTTACTTGATGTAAAATATATTGGTCCTTCTTACACCTAGAACCCTCCTTGAATAACATAGAAAGTTTTCCCTTTTTCAAAGTTAAAGGACCACGTTCAATTTAAGGACTATAAATTCATGGATGATAGCTTGTTATTATATGTTAGAATATCCTTACCATTAAACTGTGTCAAGATTACATATGATGTTTGATGTCATCTAGTGTCAGAATAATTTCTATAAAACCATGATATAATTAGACATAAAAAACCATGAAAAACTAGACATGCCTTATAAGTGTAGTGACCGCCATAGTGTTAACAGTGTAAATGACATTTCAGATTTACTATTTTTCTTTTTCAGCTTATTAGTTTCTTGGATAAGCCTTGTGTGTCATCATAATTGTATGGAACTTATGAAGGTAGTTTCCCTTCTTCTTAAATGGTATTATATTGTGGATTGTGAAGTGATTTGGTTTGAAATGTAGGTTAGCAATCTTTATTTTGAGAAGAGAATTTGTAATAATTTTCTATGATATTCTCTGCCTCTTTAAAAGTTTCTTTGGGATAAACATGTAGATAGGATATAAATAAATATGATGTAAATATGCTTAATTTTTAAGATCCATTTTATACAATGCCCTTTTCATAAACCTCCTTTAAGTTATGTGTCATTTTCATAAATTGATTCTAGTACTCATATGGTATCGACATTATACCTCTAACTAATGGAAATATACAATGTTATAGTTTTAATTTTTATGAGGTATAACACCTTATTATGAATAAAATAACTAGTTATTAAAATTACCTTTGAAATTAAGAGTGTCAAGTCTCTTGAAAATACACACATATATTGGTATTTTGGAAAAAGAATTAAGTTATTATTATGTTGGTTCCTAATCTAACACCCGCGAGAGGAAAAGGGTTGAAGGGGTGTTGTTTGAGGAGGGGGAAGAACATTCAAGCTATGTTATTTTGAATATGGGAACAAGGGTCTTCCCCCCTACTCACACGAACCAAGCCTTCTTGGGAGTGACAGGGAGACACATGATAGAGAGTGTGGATGTCCACCTACTTCTTGCTTTTCCTAGGCTAGGGTGAGAGAATCTGAGGTGAAACTTGAGAGAAGGAGGGGTCAAGAGTAAGCCACAAAACCTCCAACCCCATTTAGATGGGTTAGTTGGAGGTCGGTACAACCACTAAGTGTAGTGCTCACTCAAAAGAGTGGTCACAAAGCACTACAAACACCTGGAAAATGACACAAGCCACTAGAGACAGATCTTATGTGATCTCATCATCAATACCTAAGAGTTTACATGTGTCCTTGTATATTAATGCTGAATATGATTTAACAATAAATGACAAGGCATACACATTTGAAGTATAAAAATTTGGTGTATGTCTTACTAGCTAATCTCATGCAGGATATACCATGAAGATGAAATCTATAGGACGTATAAGGTAAATAGGGGAATTGTTGAGAGATTATAAGGTGGGGATGGATTTGTAATGAAGAAAAACCCATAAACTAGAGGATATGGGGGATAAAAAAGTATGCTAACCATCACACCATGACATCTCAATCATTTACTTGACATGGTAGTAAGATGAAGGAAACTTTCCTAGAGTAATTTGTCACAAGGAACCTCCAAGGAAGAAAAATAACCCAACAATCCCCAGTAGTCCAGCTCAGGTCCCTTGCTAAAACAACATGTGTGAGATATGCTAAATGTTTAGAAATCAAGGGAACCCCAAGACAAATAAACATATCACTCTTCATGATTGATAGCAAGGAATTTTACAGATCTAAGGATGAGACCCCAAAGTACCCCTAAAGGACACCATTCTCTTCACCATCCAAACTATTTAACCATAAAAAAGGTGTCAACATATAAGTTCTTAGACATAACCCACACAAGTTTCATAAGGAAATCCTACATCACCTAACTTTCAAATCATTTAACAAAGGAACATGGCAAGATAATTGCACTAAATTGTTTTAATAGACCCACTTATAGGGAAGGACTAGGGACACATAAAAATGATCTCAAATCCTACTAATGGTATCATGTACAATTAACCACCCTAATATGAATAAAAAAATGGAAAGTATAATAATGGTTACACAAAGAGGTGTGGATTTCCATAATTGAAGCATATATCCGATCCCCATAGATAATCCATAAGAAGTTCCCTTTCTCCACTAAGAAAAAACCATCTCCCTCTCTCTCCTAAAACCCATCTTCTTATACAACATTATCCACATCAAGGTTTAAGCAAATAATCCACTGGAATCTTTATTCATTCACGCAAAGGTCATCCTTTGGAACCTTTGAGGAATAATAGGGAAAATTCCTCGACAACTTTCAATTTTGTTTCATCCTTGCCTTGTCACTATCGTGCCAACACAACCAACTGAAAATAATTATGTCATACCCATTTTGATTTGATTTTCCACCTGAGACCAAATTGAATAGTCGTGAATACTAGAATGTGTCATAAGTAGAAAGTTTCAAACATTGGAAAAACCATGTACAAGAGTAAAGAATTATTCGAATTCATATATGTTGAATCCACTTTCTATAACGATTTGATTCTTTTATAGATGCCTTCAATAAATTCCAAATATCTACAAGAGAGACGTATTCACGGGAGAGATCAAAACACATATGATGTATTGAAAATAATCAGAAATAGCCCCGTATAATTTTAAATTCACATATCTAATAACCAACACATAAATATATGTGTAAATGAAATGATCATGTGGCAATAAAAAAATCATTTAAATCAGGCCCATATACTGCATGTTGTGATGAACGAGTCATATATCAATGTATGCACACACAAAAATATATAGCTACGATTACAAAGATTCAAAAATTCTTTAATTACGAGGATGGATGCCTACACTACAAAATCAAATTCTCATTTTCAAATTCACTATGCTCTAATACCAAATGAAAATTTGGTTAAGATTTTACACAAAAATCACATAGTAAACTCACATTAACTTCTTAATTAATTCATCTTGGACAATGTACATACTTATAGGAAAATGGATTTCCTATAATCTAGGAATATCACTAACTATCAAATCTCCTATAATATCTTGTAGGTTATTAACAAACCTATACACGAAATATTATTGTTATATACAACAATATAACAATTCTACTAACTATATTACCATATTTACTCATGGTAACAGTAAATAATATTTACCCAATGTAAATACTAATTTTCCTAACACAAATTGTGATGGGGAAAATAAAGGCATTAAATTGATAAGACCTTTATTCAAATATATGACATTTAATCACCTCCTAGGGATATGACTTTTTATGAATGACTTTCTTTGATTTACATCAATTCGTACCAATTGTTTCGAGAGAGATATAAGAATTAATGGAGACACAAAGGTTTGCACATGCCAATCCACATCAATTTTCCTATTTAAACATAAATTATTAATCTAATGGGTCACAATCATTATCCCTAATTTGCATAACATTCTTATACTGCAATCCTATGTATCATTCCCTGCCATGGAATCACCAATTTTAGTCTCAAATCCCTCAAGTCTAGAACATTAAAATATGGATGAGTTATTTTAGTTAACCGGGCCAAATGAGTTAACCGGGATGAGTAAGGCCTTTATCAAGTTGGTGTTCGGTGTCCCGAATGTTTGAGTTAATCCTCTAGAGGATCTTCTTAGAAAGAACTAGTTTTATCTTTTCTAAAAAGACTAGCTGAGATATGCACCTCCTTCCCTATTTTTTAAACCTTACATTTCCATCTCCTCCTTCTCAAACATAACTAAAATATAGAGCGCTTGAAACATTAATGGTCCCATCACCAACTTGAATCTATTATGAAAATATGCATATATAGGGCCTACTATAATCTTTCTATGTTAGAAACCAAAATTCGTGAATCGACCACAACATCCACACCACATGAGGGAAACCACCCATGGGACAATGAATGGATGCAATAGAGGAGTGGATTTATGTGCTTGAAACTTCTATGGTTGAAGTTCGGGATGTAGTGATGGCTAAGGATCCTACTAAAGAGATAGAAGGCCACACTTAATGATTTAGTCAACAAAGTTGTTAGTGCTCATTTTGATCTCGCCCTTCTATCCTGAGTGTACCTTCAAATTTTTTCCATGACTGGTTTGTCAAAATTAAAAATGTATGCTTGAAGAATGAAATCCTATTGAATACAAGAAAATCTTGTGTTTGAGTCGTGAATCCAATGTAAATCCTCTTTTTTGGTCAAGGAATGTGATAACCATGTCATCCTTGAGTGATCTATGTGTAAAAATCGTCGATTTATCATATTAAACCAAGAAAATCCCATTTGTATATCGTCTTGTGATCTTCAGTGCATATTACATATTTTCCTCCGACGTCCAAAAACACATGGCATAACTCCATTGGCTGCGCTATAGTGGGATTTATTTGCAAAATTACATAATTCACATAGTAACTGCAGATTGCAAAACAATATCTGAAGCCCGACAAATATTCCCATGAATATTTGGGTCAAATAATGCAAAAGGAAAAGTTGACCCCACTCTTGAAAGGAATACGTGTCAAAATGGGATTGGATCGGGAATTGGGTTGATAATACACTTTTGCATCAATAAGCCAATGGAGTGCAAAATGTAAAGAAACCTCTCGAGGCCCGCCAGGGACACGTATCGTGTTCTCAGCAAAATTTAAGAGGCAGGGTTTCGGGTCAAATCTACAAACTTGCACTCATTTGAAAAGTAATGAAAAAATGTAAAAATACTCCCTAATCCCACAAATCCCTAGATCAAGCCATGTGGATAGTCCACATTCAAACAAAAGAAGCAAGTTGGATGGCTAGGATGTAACACATTTATGGCTGCCGCCATTAATGCGTCTTGCATGAATCAAGGAAATTTTTTTAGAACTTCAAACATTTCGAATTGTTACCATTACATGTGAAGATCTAGATTCCTTAACCATGAGAATTGGCGAAGAAAAGAAGGAAAATTGACCGTGAAATGGTTAAATTGAGCTAAAAGAGTTAGAAAAATGATTGCAGGAAGAAGAATTCACAGAGTGTGTGGAAAAAATGGTAAGTCATGCTATATCCTCATACTCTTGTCAATTAATTTATGAATTCTAAAGTAATTAGGGGAAACGAGTTGAAAGTAACAAAATGAAGAGTTTGGATTCAGGTTTTCAAGTTTCTTCTAGTATCACCAGTGACTTGGATAATGTAATGGATAAAAATTTATTGGACGCAGATTTGGGGATTTTTTGGGAGACTTCGTGCCCATAACAAAAGCCAATGGATGGTAGCAATCGGTGCCAACCATATTGCTTTGGCAGCTACTTTCCCACCTTCAATCCATGCTCCTAAATTAGTCTGGTTGTGTACTAAAAATTATGACCCCTGAGAAAATGGAAGTGTTAGATGGAAGTGGTGAAAGGGTCATTAATTTAACACAGGTGCTTTTAATACCATATTGGGGTTACCAAAAGTAAATCAACTAGTAGTTGCAACTGTTGAAAGTGCACAGAAAATTTATAATGCAAAACATGATGACTATGCCTAGGTATTGAATTCCCAATGGCTAAAGGAGAGAAAACCATCCACCAAGAGGCTTCCTAAGAAATTAACCCGAGCCCTATTCATCAAGGAGGTTGAAGATATTATTATTTTGTTAAGAAGAATGGATAGGTTGGAGGGGTCCAACAACTTACAAGAATGGATGTGCCCTTTTATTTGGGGTATTTTGGAAAAGAAAGGAAATTTTTGTTGGGGAAGTCTTATATCGATTCAATTCATTCCCAGTTGATGAAAATTACAATAAAAATTAGAGAAGGTAATATAACTGACATCCATTTCTCAATGATGTCTTATTTCATTTACAATATTACATGTTTTAAGTCATTCCTAGGTCTTCCACTAAAATCCATCTTTGAAACCCATAAATTTTATGATGTATACACATAATTAAGGTTGGAAAATTGGAAGGGGAATGTCTGACAAGTAAATGATTGGGAGCAATATAGACTATCTGCTAAGGCAAGTTATATGATTTTGGAATATGGTTGTCTTTTTATCCAATACAATTTTTTTACATATCTTAGAGTGAGTGGATTTTATGGGAGACCTTACCAATTACCAAGGTATGTTGATAATATGTGGGTTTTAATAGAGATTTCAAGTAATATTGTCCCCGCACGAAAAATATAAAAAGGCATAAAAACAATATAAAATTTCCTCTCCAACTTGGGAGATATTATTGTCAAACAATAGAAAAATCTAGGATGATGGATGTGGAAATGGAGAAATTCCAAATGGATAAGTTTAATCGAGGAATAACTTTGATATTCATTGGGTTGTTACTTCGGTGATCATGAGACTCATTTTGAGGATTATTGGATGAAATGTGTTGATGAAGAAGAGTTCACGAAAAGGATTTCTCTAGGATGACCTTGAGGAAAATAATTGACTTAAAAATTGTTGTGATTCCCCAAGGAATAGAGGATGACCCAAATGTGGTAAGCCAATTTTATCTTGAACAAAATTTAGAATCAAAATCAATTACTCTTGTAGATTGGATAAAAAAGGAATCAGATAATCCCCACCAAATAATTGTTGATGTCATGAGAAGAACTTTAACCTAGTTAGTTAGAAAGGGTATTGATTTGTCTTTACAAAATACAAGAGTATTGAAGGATTTTAGGGACCAGATGCTTTGAAAGAGGACCTCCCTCCTTTGAGAGAGGGAGTTGATACTATGGACCCTTTGAATGGTCAAGCCCCTCAATTTCCCAGTGGGAAACCCACCACATAAATAATTGATGAATGGACTACTACAAAGAGTAAAACTAGAACATCAAAGACTGATTTAGTTCAAAAGGCAGAAGATATGCTTTTATGGGTAATACAATATGCCCCTATCACTACAGCAGTGTTATTGTAATCAAAAGGAATTGATGTAACCAAGCCAAAGACTCCTATAATGATAATACCAGGGGAATTAAACACATCCAAGGTGATGAGGGGAGATTTTCCTAATGATGATCTAACTCTTATAGTTTAGAGTTCTAAAGGAAGAGAGGGTCCAAAACTCAATTTTTTTGAAAGGGCATAAAAAGGCCCAAAGTGATACTACCTTTGGTGAGGCATGTTAGTATTTCAGCCAGAGAAGGTGAGCATTGTGAAAGGAAGAATAAGAGAAAGGATACCAAGGTAATTGAACCTCCTATATTAACCGAGACTAAGAAAAAGGTTGTTACTAAATTAGCCCATCAAACCATGCCATCAAAAGATCCTAAAGGTATTCATTTTTATCTTTTTAAACCAACACCTATTGTGGCTCCATCTGCATTTCCAACTGGAATAGTTGTAGGGATGATTCAAGGTGCCCAAATATCTATCCAATCAGGTGGTGTTGCAACAAGTCAAATACAAAAAGAGCCAGTTATAGTGTAGCATGGTATGAAAGATGACATCAAGGTAGAGTTGCCACAAAGGAAACCACAAAAGTAGATTGAAATAATTAGTGTGGAGGATTTTGAGATTGAGGATGTTAAAGTGAATTTCATACAAAATAAGGTGTAAGTGTCTCTTTTGAGGATATACAAATGCTAGATATTGGTCAACATCCAAACATTGAAATGGGGCCCAATCCCAAAGTACCCAAATTGAAAATATAGCCCCTCCTATGAAGGGAAAGGAAATCATTCAAGCATATATGGATCAAGAATCTACCCCAGATGTCACTCTCATTACAATTCAACCATCTAAAAGTGTAGAAAAGACACAATAAAGTGAATAAGTTCAAACTACACTGGCCCCAAAGAAAGAACAACTGAAGCTATGAGAGATACAAGTACCCATGTCGAGGGTAGTGTTGTAGTAAGTAAAAGGTTAATGATGAAAGAAAAGATCAAGGTTCAATTTCCCAACCCCAATCAATAGATCAACAAGAAGAAGACCCTACAAAGTAGAAGAAGGGTGAGGGAAAATCCCAAATGGAGGTGCCTGCTACAAATCCACTTTTGGAAAGTGTCATAAAGAATAAGGAGCAAATTAAAACTCCAAGCCCCGAAAAAGAAGCTCCAAAAGAAATAGAGAAAGCAATTGCTGCCCCATCAAAATATTCAGAGGAAGAAATAAGAAAGAAGGCCACTGCTACAGAAGATTTAACAAAAAGTGTAAGTGTGGTGGTTACCCCTGTTGAGAGCTTGAAGGAAACAATAAGTCCACCTATTGGTCCAATGGAAAGTAAGGGTCAAGAGGAGAAATCAGTGACTGATAAAAAATTGGAGAACATCAAACAACCTCAAACCCTGGACCAAAGTGAAGGACAATCGAAATGGAGGCATATGATAGCATAAAGCAGATAGTAAGAGTGGATGTGCCACATACAAAAACACCAATACCCTAGAATACTCAAGAAGCATCCACAACAATGGTATTATTTTCCCATACTACAAACATCACACCAACAGGAGTAAAATTTGGTAATTCTCCCATGGCTGGCTGGTTAGGAGGATTTCTTCAAGAGAAAGAAAAAGGAAAAGAGGTTTGTCCAAGGAGGAGCCTTAGACATTACCAGCATTGATTTCCCAAAACCCACAAAGGCTTAAAAGAAGGCAAGAGTTATAAATCGAACACATATTGATAGGAAAGGGTTTAAAACTATGGAAATTGTAACTCCTCACCTAGGGATCTCAAGGGATAAAATTACAGTTAGTGACTATGACATCAAATAGATCTAGTTGGGCAGACCTATAAGGGAAATCCTTAAGCAAGATGTAGCAGTAGCAGTTGAGGGTCTTTTCCAAAGAGTTGATGAAGATAAGGTAAGAAAAATAAATTAAAAGACCAAGTCAAAGCTTTAA